>JAWWNJ010000363.1:0-42676 GCA_037176885.1 Favolaschia claudopus
TCATCAAGACTACGCAAGAATTGTGCCACGAATTCCCCTTCAATCTAGACATTAATGCAGGCACTCCAATAGGTACTGGTTTCATAGTCTTCGGTCGTTTTAACGAGTCTCAGTCTTATTTCTTAACAGGTTTCGGTGAGTAGAGTCGCAAGTCCCCACGACCTATGTCTTATTTCTTGTAGGTTGGGGCCAATCAACTATTGATGGTCATGCCAGCGAAGCAGCTCGGCAACGTCGTATCTAGGACCTCAATTCATCGATCGAACGAATCTTCATGTTCTTGTACATGCCCAAGTGTCTCGGCTCATTCAATCAGAATCGGATCCTACGTTATTCGACACTGTCGAATTATTCAAGGCGACACTAGTCAGCTTTTCATTACGCATTCAGCTCAACATTCTAATGAGAACCTAGCTGATCTGCACGTCGTCACGGCTCGGAATGAAATCATTTTATCCGCAGGCTCCATCGGCACACCTCATATCCTCCTCAATTCAGGCATCGGCGACCAGCAGGCATTAACAGACATCGGTGTCTCCCCTCTGGTCCATCTTCCGGAAGTGGGTCTGAACCTCAGCGATCAAGCCACTATTGCCATGTACTGGGAGGTAAACTCGACGGACACTTTCGATAACATCACGCGCGATCCTGCGTTCGCCGCAGAGATCCTCGACGAGTGGCTTAGTGATCGCCAGGGTCGGTTTGTGACCTCTGTTTTTGGGCAATGTGCTTGGATGGTTCCGTTTGCGCACAATAATCCCCTACTTCACGGCCGCGAAGATCCAGCGCCAGGACCCCACAGCCCTCACTATGAGATACTTCCCCTGGTTCGTGATTCTCTTTGTTCGTATGAGTCAAGAGGATTGAATGTATATGCACAGAATGGGCTCGCTCCTCTGCCACTTCCAGCTGAAGGCCACTTCATGTCTCTGGTCTGCGCGCTGTTGTCGCCTCTCTCGCGTTAGTACAGCCGTCCTTATATCCAAATTCTTCCCTAACAAAAGTTCAGGTGGATCCGTTAAACTGAGCTCGAACGATCCATTCGCAGCGCCTCTCATTGACCCCGGTTTCTTGAGTAACTCGCAGGATCTAGCAATGATGCGGAAGGAATCAAGGTCATGAAGAGGATTGTGTCAGCGCCGTGTGGGACCAGTATCTCATCAATCTTTATGGGGCCAGCCGCCATCCTAGCAGACGCCTCGGACGCAGAAATCGAGGAGTACGTCCAGGAGTGGGCCACCACCATTTTCCATCGCCTCGGGACTGCCAGCATGTCGCCCAGAGGCGCAGATTACGGAGTCGTCGATCCCGATCTTCTGGTGAAGGGCATTCCACGGCTCCGAGTAGTGGATGGTTCCGTTTTTGGTGAGCGCCATATTAGACTTGTTGTCATAGCTTATACTCACTCGATGTATGCATCATAGCCGCGACCTCAGAGTGCCAACCCGCAGGCGGCGGTGTACGTCGTAGCGGAGCGGGGTGCTGATCTAATCAAAGCCGCCTGGGTGTGATACCAGAGCGCTGGCGGTAATATCTATCATTAACATTGAATTTGGACTGTACATTGGCACTACACAACTATCTATAGGAATACATTGCGTCGGAACTCTAACCTCACGCGTGAACGAGCGGATAATCATGGACTCACAGGTATATATATCGACACTCGGCTGCGCACTGATATGGCCCCGAGTGACAGTTGGTAGCTTTGGCTATCGGAGAAGTCGGTAAGCCGTGCGAATGCCAATACCGGTGGTCTAAATTCTTCAAGCTACTACGAAGATTGAGAAATTAGGTGGTCACGAATTCACTTGGACGTGCGTTGTCCGACCTGTGCAGGATGCGATGCAGATGAGCGCTCGGGAATCCGTCCGACGCAAGTGTTGGCAGCTCGCACGTACCTCCACAACAGGGAGAAGACCCCGGGTGAGTAAAGTGATGATGTGCGTCGAGAGGAACAGGCGATGATCACGACACCGCCACTTTGTGGGATTCATTTTGCGCGCAAACAGATTTTATGGCAACGCTGGGAAGGGGAACAAGGATCATATCAATGGTCTTACGGCGTCGATACGAGGCATATAACTCTGCGATGCACAGAGCTGCTACGCAGACACACCCAATTCCTATTTCCTCGCAGTGCGAGACTTGCTTGCTATTCGAATCTTCTTATCACCACCGAATACATGACTTCGCAGCTAGACATCCGTCAGACTCATTGGTCTTCACCAGAATCGTCAGGACCCTCGACGCCGACCAGCGCCATGCGGATCGTATATTCAATGATCCCGAGTCCTGGAATGCGTCGTCGGACGATTGTCTTGGCTCTCCCAACCACAACAAAGACGACGGGGCAACATGGGCGTTGCTCGAGCAGTTCCCGGAAGTCCCTTCGAGTCCAGATCCCTCGTCGCACTTCCGACTGTCGACAAGGTTTAGCAAACATGTACATGTCAGGGTTCTCTCGCCTTCGCCGAGGTTGGCGTCGTCGTCGTCTTCCTGCGACTCGTCGCCCGCTTCCCTCGCCACCTGCGTCGCCTAAAACGACAGCTGTAGCAAGCACGTCATCGAAAGCAATGTGTGAGCCGAAAAAGAGTGTGCGGACGCAGCGGGCTGCGCTTGCAGCTCTATCCCCCTGGCCCGAGAGCTGCTTTGGCCAAGGGCGCCTCACATACGACCGTCGCCGCGTGATTCCGCGGCAGCCCCCCTTCGGGTACCCTCCCGTCCTCTTCCTCCCGCCGCCGCCTGTACCCAACCACCGCCAACGGCGGTGATTGAACCATCATCATTGGTCCCTCCTCCAGCGAAGTCGATAGACACGCCCCCAGAATCGCCTGATCCTGGAGCAGAGCTCTCGCTCCCGAAAACGCGGTTCAAGCTCCCTCCGCCCGCTACCGTCCATTCCACGGCATCGTCCGTCACCGCTGCAGCTCGCCTCCGCATCTACCGCAGCGCAGACAGCCCGTGCACTTCGGAGTCTGCCTCCCATACCAGGATCGGCGCGGTGTCTCAGAGCTTTGGAGCCAGTGTGCAGACATCAGGCGACGTTGTCGTTGTAGCTGCTTGAGCCTTGCTTGTGTTCTGTTCTGTATTGTTTGAAATGTATTGCTTAGTTGTACACATAGCGTTTGTTTGTACAGTCGGACGATTTCCCTGTAAACGAGTACAATTGTTAAGATATGTATGATGATGATGATGGATGTCCGGAGAGCGATAAATAATGGATGCAGATATAAACGGATGCAGAGCGGCGAATGGAAAGCAAGCAAGTGCCTGCACTGGGCTAGATGTAATGTAACGGGGGCTTAGATGATAACCACACCGCCGTTGCTTTACTATTTTGCCCCATTGTCGTTTCATGCTCTCCTTCAGGGCAAGATTGAAGACCTCGTGCACGCCGTTGCCGGTTTTTGCAGAGCATTCGATGTATTTTGCGCCAATCTCCTTCGCGACGGCGCCGCCTTGCTCGGGGGATATGGGGGTGAGACCCTGTGCGCCTAACATGCGGCGTGTCTGTTCGTCCTTTCTTAGATCGATTTTGGTGCCGACGAGGATGAGAGGCGTCCCCTTCGCAGAAATGTGCGACTTCGGGAAACCACTAAGGATGAGATTTGAATTTCGAAGGCGACTTGAAATGACATGGGACGCGCACCTTATCCTGGACATTTGCGAGACTGGTAGGAAAGTCGATGGAGAAGACGATGAGGATGGACGTCGCTCTCTGGATAGCTGAGGGGCCGTAGACGGTCGTATTCCTCTTGACCGGCAGTATCCCATAGTGCGAGCTCGATTTCTTTTCCGTCGTAGGTTACTTGGGTGACGTAGTTCTCGAACACGGTGGGATGTATGCCTAGATTCTTGTGAGGCGAAACAGCGCGACGGCGGTTGACGCGCACCTCTGGGAGCGGTTTTCCGCGTAGACGATGAGAAGACACGTTTTGCCGCAGCCGCCTGCGGTGAGGAGAAGATCAGAACAAGGTTGGGAGGTGGAGGAGTTGGTGGACCGCACCGTCTCCGACGACGACGAGTTTGCGCTTGAGATCTGGTCGGCGGGGGGGAGAAGAAGATTGGGTTTGATATGAGCTGTCCATCGGCGCGTCGAGGGGCGAGGAGGGAGGCAAAGAGTGAGAGGGGGAGGGAAAGGAAGTTGGCAACACCGAGGGCCTCAACGCGCCAACGTTGACACTTGTTTGGTCGCCGTCCGCACCATCACATGGCCGCTGTTTCCCGATGACGTCCACCATCTTCTGGCCGCACGATGAGAGGGCGTCGGGATGGTGTTATGGATGGACGGTCCCAGCTCTATGCGTTGCCGGGGTTTTGTCTGCCATTTCTGTGGGCGGCGCCTTCGAAAAAAAAATCACCAAGGTCATTGACTGATTTTTGTAGATGCAGAAAGCAGAAAGTGCATTAGCTACGCTCGACAGCTTCCCCGACTGGACTAGACGCTCGCAATACTGCGGTACACCTGTCATTCTTGGCAAATGCACGTTCAAAGGGCAGCAGCATCGTCGCGAGGATCCGTCTCTCGAATTAAACGGCGCACTTGTGTAATACACTACTCGTTGTAGCTCGAGCCGCTAAACTCATGCATATAGCGCAGGAATCCCACTGTAATTTATTACCACCGACATGCCTCCTCGTCGCTCAGATTTTACTCCCTCGAAAATACTAAACCTACTGCGGAGGTATCTGCAACTGAAAAAGCGCGAAACGCGGCATTTGCACAATCGCTGCAGCACGACTTTTCTCGGAGGAAACGTCGCAAAGGCGGTATCAACAACGTTGTTATCAACCAAGTGAGTTTTGTTGGCGGACGAGGACGAGATTCATATAACTTGTCAGTTCAATGCCGCATACACAATTAATAATTTGTTGAAGACCGAAGCAGTCGCGGCGGCTGCCTGCGGAATTATCCAAACGGCTGTTTGACTTCATGGACCTGTCGTTGTATCTTCCTCAGAGATTCCTGTCGCTGATCAGGTTACCCCCGTCGCTTTCTTATCTCAAGGAATTTTCATCGACCAGTAAGTTCGACGAATGAACTGCATGCAAGTCTGCGCTCCTGATTATGTTTGCGTAGTCCAGCAGCTGGATGTTCGCGCCAAGCAGGCTGATTACCTGACGCATGAGGTAGCGCCTCTTCGTCAACACGATTTAAACCGCCATCTTCGTGTACTCTGCGCGATATACAAAGTACGTGTCCATTTCTTGTCGAATATCATACCACGGTACGACCTCATCACGATTTGATTTGGATCCAGCTTTTTCAACACCGTATGGTTGATATTGAACGACATAACAATCGGTGTCGCATTTGGCTCGTTTCTGTGCGAGAACCATGTCGTTTTGCTCGCATGATGAACCACGGCATCAAAGTATGCCAGTGCCCGTTTTTCAAATTCGTGGCCTCATCTAACAAGCGTGCTATAGGTATTTCTGATCGACTGGGTTCAATGGGTGCTGCATTGGCTGGATTCTTGGCCTGCTGGGCTCAAATTGAACACCGAGTTGAGCCACTTCTATGCGCACAGTTTCAGCGATTTGGTTGTCGTGTGGGGGCGTAAGCGTCGTTTTCTGACATTAATTCTTCTTCGGTGAATGGCTCATAAAATAACATTTAGACGTCCTTGAATACGGTGCACCGTATCTCCCTGGGCTGCTGTTCGGCTTTGGGGTTTGTAGCTCCAGCGGCATGACCGCTGCCATCGCACTGTTCTCTGATCTGTTGGCCGCTCATCACGCTGCACATATACGTATGCTACTTCGTGTCCCGCATCCTCTACGCGAGACTCCTGCGCACTGGGGGGGTCGTTGTGGAATTTGTTTCGCGGTACGCGTCTTGACAAGTAATATTGTTAGCGGCTGGGACTGAATGCAGCTACATAGGAAAACGGTTCAACGTGTTGCGAAATCGGACGGATAATTGGGAGTATGACACTGACCAGCTGTTGTTTGGCACCATACTCTTCACGCTCTTGGCGTTTTGTTCCCGACGGTTCTGGCGTATTATGCGCTTTTTGCCTTGGTTCGTGTGTTGTTTCGATTTTCGACATGGAAGTTTACATTGATGGGAATTGGGAAATACAGTTACGATTGGGAGTGATCCTCGTGAACGCGGCTTTGGATACGCAACTTGCGTTTATGAATCATTCCCTTTGTTCGCGTTGATGTTGCGCGCGAAGGATCCGTGGCGGTTGCCTGGTGCGTGTGTGCTTTGACTTTTGTTGATTTTCGGCTGAGCTGCTGGGTAGGTGGGATCTATTTTGGGTGTGGACACTAAGAGCGGGGGGGAGCCGAGGCTGGTGGTTCAAGTAAGGAAGAAAGAAACAAAAATTCTTGCGGGAATGCTGACGAATGTGAAAAAAATGCAGGAATCAACCTATTACCTCTGTCGACGATTTTTGACCAGTACAGTAAGCTGCGTTTCGTTGAAATCCGTGTCGTGGGCTATACTGAAGTGTTCCGTTGCGTGTAGTTCGGGCTGTGGGGCCGGTTGGCGGCGCATTATAATCCTTTGCGGCTTCTGTGGTATGTTCTCCGCGGGGAGCGTCTTGTGGCAATTCCTAGAGAGGGCCATGCGTTCGTTTATTTAATATTATGGGTTTGCGACAAGTGTTCGCGAAGGAACATCGTCCTGGTTAGCGGTTCCTCTGTCAGGACTGTCTTTGTCAAGAAGATCCTACTCAGGGTTGAGTATCGGTGGATATCTACTGCTAACTGATCAATCGATATTCTACCAGAGTAATCGCCTCAGCCGATCTTGTGGTTGGAAAATGGCTCGGTTTTCATGTTTGTGGGCGGCCAGAAAGAGAAGAAAAAAATCGCCGAAAAAGGAAAGAAGGAAGGAGGAAAAAGGGAGAATTTCGAAGGATTTCCTGCCTATTTATTTAGCCCTGTAGAAATCGATTTTTTCTCCGCTGCGCGGCAATGTTCAGGAAGACCGGCCCGGCAGTATCTCCGCGTAACTTTCCCAACAATCGAGTGCGGTATTGCTCAGAACCACTCAGTTAATGGGTACAAACACTAGCTGATGTACTGGAGCGCTAGTGTTGAGCTTGAGAAAACACTCACCCAGACGGGGGATTTTGCTGCAGCTCTACAAAGATTCTGCTGGAATGTTCAATCAAAAAAATAGGGCCTGGCCTTCTAAGTGTCTCTTAATTTTCCCTGATAAATTGAATCATCTCTGCTATTGAGATAGGCTTGGTACGCAATGATTCTGTACTCTCGAGATAATTTCAACTACCAAATTGAAACCGGAAGGAGCGAGCAAACTCAAAAATGATGCAGTTTTGTCACTACAGCAGGAAGGAAATTAGGTGAGGTGAAGTATTTTCTCGCCAAGCCACCACAGTCATTGAAAGCCTCAACTCTTCAATACTCAAATTGTTGCCAGGAGCAACTGCAGAGTGTTGAATATCAATTAAATGTTCAGCACCAAATTGTGCATTGGGTGATGCAGAATAATCTGAGACAGGGGCCATACTGCTACAGAGCATTCCCCCAGCCTCAGATAGTACACTGCATTTTTTACACTCCCGCTCAAACGCAGAATTCAACCAAGAACGAACGGAGAACTAAATCAAGAAGCCTCGGCATGCGCCGATTGCCCAATTTGGTGTATCTTGTGATGTTATCACCTTCATCACACCCTTTTCGGACGCATCATCAATTACATACTGTAGCATACACCTTTTTGGGACACGATCAAAAGCATACACCCTTTTCGGACGGCATACACCATATAGGGTGTATGCCATCACCACAAACACCATAAACGAGCCTGGAAAGCTCGGTTTTCATGTTTGTGGGCGGCCAGAAAGAGAAGAAAAATATCGCCGAAAAAGGAAAGAAGGAAGGAGGAAAAAGGGAGAATTTCGAAGGATTTCCTGCCTATTTATTTAGCCCTGTAGAAATCGATTTTTTCTCCGCTGCGCGGCAATGTTCAGGAAGACCGGCCCGGCAGTATCTCCGCGTAACTTTCCCAACAATCGAGTGCGGTATTGCTCAGAACCACTCAGTTAATGGGTACAAACACTAGCTGATGTACTGGAGCGCTAGTGTTGAGCTTGAGAAAACACTCACCAGACGGGGGATTTTGCTGCAGCTCTACAAAGATTCTGCTGGAATGTTCAATCAAAAAAAATAGGGCCTGGCCTTCTAAGTGTCTCTTAATTTCCCTGATAAATTGAATCATCTCTGCTATTGAGATAGGCTTGGTACGCAATGATCTGTACTCTCCGAGATAATTTCAACTACCAAATTGAAACCGGAAGGAGCGAGCAAACTCAAAAATGATGGCAGTTTTGTCACTACAGCAGGAAGGAAATTAGGTGAGGTGAAGTATTTTCTCGCCAAGCCACCACAGTCATTGAAAGCCTCAACTCTTCAATACTCAAAATTGTTGCCAGGAGCAACTGCAGAGTGTTGAATATCAATTAAATGTTCAGCACCAAATTGTGCATTGGTGATGCAGAATAATCTGAGACAGGGGCCATACTGCTACAGAGCATTCCCCCCAGCCTCAGATAGTACACTGCATTTTTTACACTCCGCTCAAACGCAGAATTCAACCAAGAACGAACGGAGAACTAAATCAAGAAGCCTCGGCATTCGCCGGATTGCCCAATTTGGTGTATCTTGTGATGTTATCACCTTCATACACCCTTTTCGGACGCATCATCAATTACATACTGTAGCATACACCTTTTTGGGACACGATCAAAAGCATACACCCTTTTCGGACGGCATACACCATATAGGGTGTATGCCATCACCACAAACACCATAAACGAGCCTGGAAAATTGCCAGAGAAGTAGCAAAGATCTAAGCGAGACAAGTTGAATCCAAGATAAACTCGAGGCTTGCGCGAGGCCAAATTCACGACTGAGCGGGACACGGCTACAGTATATCGGTCTAAAAGTTGCTGTTCAAGATATTGATTTATTCAGAATAAATCCTTGAGTGATCCTGGACGGTGATAATTAGACCCAGCCTGCCGCTGGACCTCTAGTGAATGTTATCCAGCAATTTTTTCCCTGGAGGACACCAACGTGGCCGCTTCTCTCCCGAACAATCGGATGTTCTACGTCTAGACTTGTCTCGTACGCGGTCGTAGAACGAGAGACTAACGAGAGACGGCGGAGAAAACGAGGCAGTTCGAGGCAGCGGGCCCTGAACGCCGGTGCGGTACCCTTGCTGAACAAAAAAAATGAAAATGACCAGCAAAATAAAGAGTTGGCGACGGTCAAAGGAGCCAGCGAGGAGCAAACTCAAGCTGAGAACCGAGCTATGTGATAGCAGTGAGTACCAAATTCGCGTCGGTTCGGTTACAGTGTGAGAGGGAAGCTGCGGACGAACGTGAGCCGCGGCAAGTGCACGCCGATCATGATTTGAAACTCCGCAGAATCCTGAGCCAAGTACGACTTGTTCTCTTCCTTCCATCATGGCCTCAACTAAAGTCACAAAAGTCCTCTGCAGTGAGTAGATCTTCATATTCTCTTCAACCGCTCTTATTCTCCTCTTAGTTGGTGCTGGCTACGTTGGTGAGCCTCGATCTCAAAGTTACATCCTCAGCCCAAAATTTATTGCCTTCAGGTGGTCCTACCTGCGCGGTTATCGCGTTAAAGTGCCCGCACATCACTGTCACCATCGTCGATCTTAACCAGGCGCGTATCGATGCGTGGAATAGCCCCGACTTCAAGCTCCCCATCTACGAGCCTGGTCTGGAAGACGTCGTTCGCGCTTCGCCGTGGCCGCAACCTGTTCTTCTCCACCGACGTCGAAAAGGGCATCCAAGAGGCGGAGCTCATCTTCGTCAGTGTCAACACGCCGACCAAGAAGAGCGGTGTCGGTGCTGGCTTTGCTGCTGATCTCAAGTCCGTTCCCATCTTATTTCGTTATCTGAGCCATCGTTGATTTCTGACGAACAGCTACGTCGAGTTAGCAACGCGCCAAATCGCTGCGGTTGCAACCTCCTCCAAGATTGTCGTCGAAAAGTCGACCGTGCCATGCCGTACCGCCGAGTCGATGCGCACCATTCTCGAGGCAAACTCCAAGCCCAACTGCCGCTTTGACATTCTTTCCAACCCCGAGTTCCTCGCTGAGGGCACCGCCATCGCCGACCTCTTCAACCCCGATCGCGTCTCATCGGCTCCCTTCAGACTCCCGAAGGCAAGGCGGCCTGCTCTGCACTTGCCGACATCTACGGCAACTGGGTACCTAAGGAAGCAGATCTCACTGTAGGGCTCTGGTCGTCCGAGCTCTCCAAGCTCGCCGCCAACGCCATGCTCGCCCAGCGTATCTCTTCTGTCAACGCGCTTTCCGCCATCTGCGAGGCTACTGGTGCCAACATCGATGAGGTCTCGCACGCAGTAGGCTACGACTCACGTGTTGGCCCCAAATTCCTCAAAGCGAGTGTCGGTTTCGGTGGTAGCTGCTTCAGAAGGATATCTCAACCTTGTCTACCTGTAGCGAGAGTCTCCATCTTCCCGAGGTCGCGGCGTACTGGCGTCAGGTCGTCGAGATGAACGAGTATCAGAAGCGCCGGTTCTCAAAGCGCGTTGTTGACACGCTCTTCAACACCATCACTGGCAAGGTTCGTTTCCCCGTTATTACTCGCCTCCGTTTTCTTGATATCGCCGTCGTTCTGTAGCGCATCGCGGTCCTCGGATTCGCGTTTAAAGCTGACACTGGCGATACTCGCGAGTCTGCCGCTATCACCCTCATCCGCGACTTCCAGTCCGAGCGCGCCTTTGTCAACGTCTACGACCCTCAAGTCGTGGAGGAGCAAATCTGGCTCGATCTGAGCGAAGCAAGCCCCGCCTCGCCACTCGAGAACATCAAGAAACAGGTCAAGATTTGCAAGAGCGCCGCTGGAGGCTTGCAAGGACGCCGAGGCAGTCGTGATTGCAACGGAGTGGAAGGAGTTCAAGGAGATAAAATGGAGCGAGGTGTACAAGCACGATGAGAAGCCCGCGTTTGTGTTCGATGGACGGCTCCTCGTGGATGCGCAAAAGCTCACCGATATTGGATTCAAGGTATGCTGATCGATATGTAATCGAGTTCGTCTGCTTAACTCGCCTCGATAGGTCACCACTATCGCCGCCCCTGCACTTGGATGAATGAAATTGGAATGCTTGCTTCGTAAAACATCTTGCATGGACATTGTAATGCGATTGCAACACACTTAAAGTAGAACAACAGATTCGGTCAAATAATTGTCATACATACCCTCGTGCTGTTGTGTTTAGAGAATAGACTTGGATGGAATTTTTGTGCCAAAAGGCGTCAGGGCAAGGGATATCGATTCTAAAACTACACGAGTGCTAGACTAGGTTTATAGCGCAACTTCGCAAGGGGGTTAAGTAATTCATAATATTGTGTTGGAATGTATCGTAATGTACAATGCTGGAGGTGGACACAGAATGGCAAGGGACGAGTGTGGCGTAAGTACGAATGTAGATTACGATTAGCCCACGTCGTCAAACAATTGTGGACGGGACCACAACTTGGACTGGGGAGTGAGGGAGGATGATCGACGTGCATCACAGGAGTAAGCGAGGTGGATGAGGTAGAACGAGGGGCGGGGACGGAGGGTGAAGGAATCGGCGCTGCAATCCGGGGCACAGCATCGACTTCCATGGGGTGCGGAGCCGCGGAAGGAGAAGTCGCGATGACAGATTGTGGGTTTGGAGCGGGCGAGACGGAGATCGCTCCTGCCTGTTGCGAACTAGGACCTGGGTATCGTCCCGCAGCGATGTACGATTGAGGGGTATAGGGCAGATAATTTGGGCGATGAACCTGCCATGGCTGAGACCCCACGTAGTACTGGTTTTTCGGCATGAAGTGCGAACTTGTAGTCCCTCCCACCCAGAGCATTGGGACCAGGTGAGATTACGCTGGTGCCGCTGCCGATGTTGGAAGAGGATGACTTGGCCGCAGGATACGCGCCGTCAGGGGCCGGATATCCATACTCCAGTTGGCCAGTACTCGAACTTGAACGTATTGTATGGATTGTGAGACTGGGTTTGTGCACCCGCACGCGGATGAGACGTCGGCGCTGGATTTGCGGTTGCGGTCGGAGGAATGGTTATCACGTTCTGTGGGCGGGATGCGCTAGCCCAATGAGCATGAGCATCGGGGACAGGGGGAGTTGGCGCAGTTGGCGGGTTTGGTGAGGGTAGCGAGCGATTCATACTGAAGCGGGCACTGTGCGTCGGTTAGTAACCAGCACGAGGCAAATGATACTAAGACTTGTACCTTGAGTTGTCGGTAGACTGGTTTGACCTAAGATGACAGAGCCCCACTTGAATTCGCGAATTTCACCTTGTGCGTCCCAGAGTACCTCGACGCTGCGGCGTTCCTCGTTGACACGCACGAGGGTCACTTCAAACACGCCGGCGCTAACGCGTATCTTGATACGCGAAAGTGGCGGGAGTGCGAGGATATCGGTGCGTAAACCTTCTGCTTTGTTCGCGCGCCCGTTCGGCGACGACGGCCTGCACACATGAGAATTTGAACTGAGCATGTACGAAGCGGACCCACAGGATTGTGCTGAGCGCACAGTGCTTCCACTTCAGTCTTCTTGATGACTTTGAGAACTCGCAGGTTGGTTCGTTCCCATTCGTTGATGAGTTCGGGTTGGCACTGGTAGACCCACCTGGACTGGGCTCAAGAAGGACGACCTATTTTAAAGTTATTTTGGGAAGAGTGCGCGAAAGACCGAGACTTGCCTCCTTCTCAACATCACGAATAACTGTGTATGCGATGCCCGTGCCGGATGAAGCACCGTTCCGAGCACAGTTTACGTGAAATGCCTTGGGGCATTTGCCTTTGGCACACTGAATGAGGGCACCATGAGCTTTGGACGAGTGCGTGTGCAGGCAGAGCATTTCTGCGAACGTTGTCAGCCCCAGTCAGAATTCAGCAAACAGATAAAAAGGTTACCAAGCTCCACCTCCCGCGCACGATGCCATCAACGCCAAATACGACGCGTTCTCCTTCGACTTCATCGACCCACGTTTCCGGCAAGACCATGGCACAACTCTCGTGGGCCATCCAAACCCCCTTCGTCCCATTGGAGTTGTAAGCAGCTGGGGGTTGAGTCGAAGATCCATTGACGCTGACACGAGAAGGAAAGTGAATACGTGCAGCCGGAGCAAGCTCGCGCCAGGTCGGAGGGAGGTCGTGCACGCGCACGAGCCCCTCGGCGGAAGTATCGACGCAGAGACAGCAAGGAAAGGTTTCGTCGGGCTCGGAAGTCGAAGGAGGACGTGGCCCGAGTTTGAGCGTGATCTTTTGGCCGAGCATGGGGTGATGAGTTGGTTGATGACTGGTCGCCGACGCGGACTTCGGCTTGTGTGATCGTTGAGCAGGAGTAAGAAGATGAGGCAACGCGCGGGCGCTTAGCATCGGGCTCGATTTCGAATGGGGCGCTGGGTTTGCGTTTCCGCGGACTACGTTTTACGGGAATAGCAGCGCTAGAGCTGGGTTCCCGTGAATAGAACTCAGAGTTCGAGGTAGCAGAAGTGCGTCGCCGAATCCTGAATATCTGCAGAGATAGGGGCAGGGGCGGACTCGGGTTCGGAGAGTCCATCGCGGACAGCACGCGCGCGAGCAGCAGCGGCGGGATCGGTCTTCTCCAGATCTTCGATGCGTCTATCCTCAAGAAGTTGGTCGACGTCGATACGGACACTGAAGGTGAAGACATTTGAATTTGCATGGACGATATAAGGGATACGCACCTAAAATCGACACATTGACAGACAGCGGCCTTCCTTCCTTCTTCAAGCCAGCTATCAAGGGCAAAGTTGACCGACTCTGCACAGTTGAAGCCAAGATTGAAGCCCGCATGGTAGCCACGGGGGTACGTGATTACAAATTCACTGGGGGATGTTGGATTGAGGCGGATGCGGTAAAGGATGGCGAAATACGTACCTGCATGCTGCACGAGATGGTTGGGACGCACAGCACTTTGAGCCAGTAACGTGGGCTTGCAAGGAAGGACTTGTGTCGTAAAAATGGGGACATTGAGATGTGTCTTTCGGAAAATATCCTGAAGACGGGAGAGGAAACCAGGGAAATGAGTCCAAAGTCAGATAAGGGAAGAAATAGAAATTCACCGCGCATTGTAGCTTCAAGGCGTTCGCTCTCGCCTGCGGAACGGCGTACCAAAATTTCGTGCGCCAAAGTGGATATAATTTATGGAAAAAAGGTCCCTATCCTCGACATGCCAGGCAACGTCGCGCGCCACATGCCGAAGTATAGATAAGGTGTGTTGACGCCCGGAAGACCGGTGCTCAATGGCAGTAAGCGCGACAGAGTCGAAGGGAGAGATGCGACATTCCACGAATTGGTAGAAGAGAGGAACAGAGACCCCCATAGTGTCAGCACCGTACCAGGCGGGCTTGCCTAAGCCACAATTGCGCCAGAAGGCGCGCTCCAGCTTAGAGCAGAATTCGGGGGTGTAGTCTGAAGCGGAAGTTCCTGGCGGCAACCAGTTGGTGTGAGGGCTAAAAGTTCCGAGGAAAGACGCGTCTTTATCTGCGCGCTCAAGGCGCCGCTTGCGGGCCTTGGTAGCGGCGGAGGAAGAGTCAAGCTTGCTGTCTCCATCCTGCGTCGAGTCATCCGGTGCGGGGTCGGGAGATGGACTGTTGGGCGGCGAAACGATAGCTGGGTCTGGGGGTGTCTTGTTTTGCATCTTTGTCTGGTTCTTTTTGCTTTCGCTTACGACTCCGTAGCGAGGGTTGGACACTGGGATTGTTGTGAATGCCGACCTGGTCCTTACCCAGGTGCGCAAAACTCGGCTCGTGCACAGAGTTCAGCCCCATTCCCGAACGCTCATGACCTTGCCTTCTCGACATTCTCCTGTCGAAATAGTCCCGCCCGGCCGCGCATAAACTGCTCGATAGGACTCTTGATTTTGACCCCAGCCAGCTGAGGACCGACATCCGGCAACGCAGCCGTCCATTCTGGCGGTGGCACGACCTTGACGATGCCCGACCGTCGACCCCCAGCACTCCACCCGATTCATGTACGCTTCAAAGTCCTCGAACTCTTCCACCGAAGGCTTGAACACCGGAATTCCGCGATGCGCTAGGGGATCATCTTCTGGCGATAAATACGTTTTGCCCTCGAGTCGGGCGATGGTGGAAGTGTGCCGCGTCCGGCCCCATAGAAGTGGTCTGGCTGAACAACTGGCGGCTCTGGAGACGACGACCGCGACGCCGTCAGCGACGACACGGGCGACGACATTGAAGATGCAATTCAGGAATTCCAATTTACAGCCGATCAGGTTTGGCAGGTTTGGTGCCGAAATTCTCGTGACTCAATTGATCTGGACCGAGTCTTCAAAGGCCTTCGGCTGCAGTCTCAGAGTCTCGCCGCGCTCTCGCCGGTGGGCTGTCCAGTCTGTCCAGACCAGATGCCGATAAGATGATACCGTCACGATACGATTGACAAGCTTAGCCTGTCTCGGTAACCCAGACGTCCCGGTGATCCGCTCTCGGGTAATTTTTGATGGACGCAGGATGCACCGGAACGTCTGGGGCATTTGGTGTGGAGAACCCCCCCGTCGTGACAAGGCCAATTGTGGTGTCCCCCCGCTGACTTTTCCCCTCCGCAAGTTGCTGAACCCATTCTATGCACTCTTATGAAGATGTGGTGAACTTTCAGCTTTTTTACCGCTACTCTCTGCATCGTGGTGGGCTGCCGAACTGGACCACTCTCAGGTCCTAATTGGGGACACATATATTCAAAACAACCTCTTTTTGGACAGAACAAGTCAGATATTGGCTTCAGTGAGGATTCAAGTGCTTGAATATTTTAATGGCTAAGATTGGAGGTATGTGACCCGCACAAGAGGCCTCGCAGTGGAGAGAGGCAAATTGTCACGCATGTCACGACGGGGGGTGTTACGCTACCAAGTGCCCCAGACGTTCAAGGAGCGTTTGCGTACATCAATTTTTACCCGAACTCACGTGGGCTCGAACGCGGTCCGTAGGACCGCACGCTCCTTGAACGTCTGGGTTACCGAGACAGGCTTTAGCTCCCTGCCTCCGGCACGGCCGACTCGCTGCACCTCGCCGGCCTCCCTCCGTTCGGTCAACAGCACTTGTTGGGGCTGGCACGCCCCAAACCCGCCTGCGCTCTCGACATCTAGTACGATCTCAACATCTCGACATCGACCCCCGTGATTTTCTGTCAAAAGTCACACGACTGATGGCCTGGCCCTCTTTTCAAGTATAGGATACAGCAGTTCCGGAAATTCTTGCCCGAATCACAAAGGGAATTTAAACTGACACGGGGATCAGTCACGTGTCACGGTCACAAAACTTTCCCACCGCCAAGCAAAACGCGGGAACACAATAATACACCTCTAAAAACTACGTCTATGCATGTAAAATGTTATAATCTACTAGGGTAATGTACAGGCTCCGCGCAGAGGGCTCCGCGGCGAGCGGCAGCACCACGCAAAAACCCCAGCCGTCCGGGCCGGCTCCCCGCAAAAGTTCCCTCAACTATTTAATATTCACGTTATTCTACTGAAGGTTTAATGAAAATATAACCAAAATCAACAGATACACAATCCAGATGAGTGTAAAAGTAATTACAGGCCGTCAGGCAAAAGGAGGGGGTCTGTTCCCCCCAGCGAAGCATTGATCAAAAAACTCGACGCGGGGAAGCCGTGGGAAGTCACGGTCACAGTGTGACATTTCCCCGCGTCTGTTTAACCTGATGTGTTTTAATTCGTAAAATCAGAAAAAATGTAGTTAATTGAATTAAATTGTTTGCTCTTGCTCTTCGTCCTCCCTGCACTCTGTCTGCCGCCTCAAGACCTCATTCAAGCATAATGTACAAGCCCCACAGCAATGAGGTCAAGTTCCTCACGCTTGCAGCCCCTCGAACGAGGTGTGGCAGTCCCCACCATCGAGACATTATATGGCGTGGACCGGCACAGCATTTTCTGCTGGAAGCGCAGGTGGAATCGACATTCACTCTCGCTCGGCAGCGCTCTGCAATGGTAGGGCGCCCCCCGAGCTATCCCTGCGCCGCTGCTTCACGTTCTCACCCCAACTTCTTGACGAAACACCAACACTTTACCTGGACGAGATTGCCAATTACCTTCAGTGTTATGCATGGAGAGCTTCCGGCAATTTCGCACCCTTGCTCGGTGACAGACCTGGTATTGGGCTACACCTGAATTTATTCATTTTCGGGCTAGTTACAACGGTACTATTAATGAAGTACTACAATACTCAGCGAATGAGTCTCAATAAGGACTGGGGTCGGTCTGGGCGGTCAGTCAAAGGAGAATACACTAAGTGAGGCCTCAAGGGTTCGTTTACGATGACACCTGCAAAGTGCCAGAGTTATAATAAGTTGAACATGAGCTTCCGCGATAGGTCTCTTACCATCCGGGAATAGGATTGGAGCTACCTGGTGCTCCAGAAACAAAGGCGTACACGGGAGGACATTACATTTAGGACTCATTAGAACTCGAGAGGTGCTACCAGGAGCAGGAGGCTTCCGCGGAAGGTCAAGGACAAGACTATAATTCAGGAACGTTGATGACCAAAGGGAAGAGAGTGTCCCTTATTCACACAGTACCAGTTGGAGCAAGTAGATCATCCATTGGATAGCACAGAGGACTATTGAATCATGGCCGGAGATATCAGTACAAACGGGAAGATCTGCACTGGCCAAGCCAGACAGACAATGGTATCCAAGAGGGTGCCGGAGGTAGAACAATGGTAGCTAACGGATGCTGGAGGTAAAGGCATAAATCCCTCATCACTGTCGAGGAAAGCCTTTAACAAGTAAAACTGAATGAGGTCTGGACCACCATTATACCCATAAGATTGTTTGTTTATCGTCTCATATTTATTGCTGTGAATGTATATAAAGCACTGTATCATGTACTGGGGCTCTAGTGGATTCCCCCCTCTCGTTGTGAGTGTCAAGCCAGTATTGGCTTCGTGAATAACTAGACGTTGGACTTCATTCGAGATCAACTCCAGAAGCTTATTTGTTTCTTTTGTTTGTTTTCGTTACAATATACTGTCTGTTGGATCAAATCTTGAGTTATACGCGTGAACATCTTGTTGAGAATCAATACAAACACGTGGAATTATAAAGGCCTGACACGGACCTTTTGAGAGAACAGATTAGTTCAAACATACACTTTCCGCGGAAACTCATTTGTGAACGAATACACACAACTTAAACCTCTACCAAAGAGTAACATCTCAATTACCTGTCTGAACGCACCTTCCTGTGTCAAGACTAGGATAGTTAGTATAAGGACAGTCGGAACGAGCTATCGCGAAAGCCTCGAACTAGTATATTTTAGAGTTAGTATTGGTTGAATTGCAACAGTCTATACTGGACTGGAACCCCCGAACCTCGCACAGTCGATTAGAAGTGGTTAGGATTTATATTAGGATTATTGTGTGGATTAAATTCTGTGCATTATCTTGGTTTATTTCATCGTAGCCCCATAGTCAGTGTTTCATCTGGAGGCCCACCGCGAGGGGTTCATTTGACCAATTACTAGTTCAAAGTAGAAAACTTTGTACTATTGTTGGAACTGCTTAGTTCTTAAAAACTGGTCTTTCTACACTTCCTATAACAGGATTATACCTTGGAACTATTCCAGGAAGAACGAATTTCGTTAAAGTCCAAAAGCACCGTTGACATAGTTCAACATTTTGGTGCAACCAGAGTCGGAAGAGATATCTGCGGACGGTGAACTTGCTTCCACTTTGTTTGATAGACCCAGAGTACGGAGGTCAAGTCAGTTGAAAACACCCAGTTATTCCTTACTCCTCTACCTAAAAAGAAAAGGAGTAGTGCAACTGAAGCCGGTAGAGCTCAGTCCAAGGCTAGAACAAAAGCCAGGGTCACAGCATTTAAGTCGAAGCAGAAAGCTATTGCGGAAAGTCAAACGGCTTCGCAAAACTTATCAGAAGAAGAAGAAGAGGATAAAACCCTTCTCCTACTTCTCCAACCTCTTCACAAACATTACCATCATCTCAACCATCGACTAGTACGATGCTGATCAAAACCAAAACCAAAATCAAGGACCTAGGGTCGCTAGTTTCAAAGTTCCATACGCATGCGGACGCTAACGCACCAAAGTTCACGACTGAGGACTATGAGGACCTAAAAACCTTCATAGACCATGTAGGGTCAAATCCTGGAGTTGGCTGGAATAACAGATGACCAAACACGGAAGGTCCATCTGACGAACTATCTCAGTGCCAAGAAGAAGGAGCAATGGAGATCTCTTGCAACATATCCAGCTGGGTCATACAATGACTTTTTGGCTGAAGTGTACAAGAGTTACCCAGAGATTAAACGGACCGGGCAGGGACCGTTGAAAATCTAAGAGACTCTGCAAGCGTAATAGAGGAATTACGATATACGAGGAAGGGAAGCTCTGGTGGTTCAACTTAGAATATCTCACAGAGGTCAAAAAGTTGTATAAAGCACGGCGTTGTTAACCAACCAAGTAGCTTACAAGCAGTATCTTGATACCCTGGAGGCTGCCTTTAAATCTATACTAGAAGTAGCAATTGCGAATTCTGTATTAATGAAAGCACAGTTTCCAAATCTGGCGAAAGCACCCACGGCCGCAGTAGCTGGCGCAGTGGCAGCAAAACCAGATGCAAGGAAAGAGGATCCAATAGAGTTGGAAGATCTTATCCAATTTAGCAGAAACGTTGGCTGCAAACCAACATGAAGCTCCAAGTGTAACGATTGAACAAGAAACCAGGATTACTCCAGGAGTACATCTTGTTCCTCCTAACACTGTAATAAAGAGCGAGCCGTTGGATGAGAAATTTGAGATCAAAGAGGGTGCTATAGCCCAATTAAGGGGATCAGTACTCTCTGACTCAAAAGACATACGACAAAAGGCATGATGAACTGCTCAAGTCGATGCAACAACTCACTAAAGATCCCCCGCCTCATTCCGGTGGAAACAGGGACTACAACTGTTCCAGTTTCGCTTATAATTCTCAAGGTCCTAGCCAAAAGACTGGAGGGCCAGAAAGAATGAGAGGCGGGGCTTCCGCGAAAACGATAGAGAATGTTTTTACTGCGAAGAGGCAGGACATTATTCTCGTGAGTGTCCGTATAAGGATGAACACATCCAAAAGGGGCACTTAGTGGTTGAAAATGGAAAGCATAAGCTAGGAGATGGGAACTGGATTCCTTCAGGTGCAGGTAGCCAAAGGACCAGAGTCGACAATTACTGGAAGAGTAAATCTACTAGCCAAAACTGGAACGTAGTTAAGGTTGGACACGGGTACCGGGTATACCCGCGGTTTTCGTACCCGGGGTCTCGCGGGTAGGGGTACGGGTCGATCTTTCGCTGACCCGCACCATACCGCGTACCCGGCCGGGTAGACCCGCGGGGCTCGGCTAATTTCGGCTGACATCGGCAGATGATCTTCCGGCTCTGCTGATCGGTCGTGGGCTATCAATCACCAAGAACCCGGAATAGCCAGCAGGCCTATTGCCGACCTAGCCAGCAGGCCTATTGCCGACCTTGCAAGCCATCAATCTTGAGGTGAGATCAGTGTTTGGCTCTGTTCTGAGCTCACTTGCCGCTGACCCGTCTAATACCGCGGGTCGTGCCGCACCCGCAGGTAACCCGTTACGGGTTACGGATCGGGTCTGCCAACGGGTAGGTACCTGCGGGTAGGGGTACGGGTCGAGCTCTGGGACCCGCGGTTTTACCCGTGTCCAACCTTAAACGTAGTAGATTCCTATTATAACGGCGAAGGAGAAGGGAGTCATTATGACCCTGAGCGAGCTGATGAAATAAAAACTCTAAAAGTGCGACCCAGGAGGCTGAGCAGTATAACCAGATCCAGCATGCTCACCAGACGAACCAAGTGGTTCAACCACTTTTATGGTGCAGATGCAACCAATCACGGCTGCTCAACCAGCCGCTGGCCCAGTCGATTTAACTAACACTTTACATGTGTTACTGTTAAAAGGACTGAGTGCTGTGGATGCTCAGCCACAAGAGCAGTTCGCAGTTACTAGGAATGTGTCTAGACAAGGAGGAGGTTCGCCTTCAAATTTCTTAAGAGGTTCAGGGATGGAGGCAATCTCGCGGACCAAACAATTAGAAAAGCCTCTTGAGGACCGTACCGATAAAAGTTCCGCGGACAAAAAGTAGAGATTGGAGGGCAAAAGCTGCGATGATATAGAAAGGTCTCAGGCCCTGGAAAAAGAAGAACCACGACCAAGACGAGAAATTTTTTCGCGATTGGTGTTGAACTTCCATATAGACAGGTCAAGCCAGTGTTAAACCAGCAGAGAGACCAAAATGTTGATGAGGTTAGAGAGAATAAGGAAGTGGATGAGAAGGCATACCAGCTGAAAGCTCCAGTACAGAAAGATGGACTGGGAAGAGCAATCGCGGATGCTGTTCTAAACTCGGAAGGTCACTTTGGGCGTTAAAGATTAGTTGAGAAACACTTAAACACGACTTCACAAAGATAAGACGGGTAGTAAAAGCTCCGGGAGCTAAGACAGGTTATGTTCGAAGAAGAGCTAGACATACCGTTCCCAGACGAGGAAGAAGAAAATCTGGAGTATGACGCACTCAACCTGATGGAACTTCCAAAAATCTCCTCTGTTTATGTCAATACAATTGAAACAGACGAATTACCGGAAGGAGCGGTATCAATTCTGGATCCATTTGTTCAGTACTGGAATCCCTGAGTCCTGATGAAAAACCTAAACAGGTATTTATGGATCCAAGGAATTCAAAGGACGGGTAGAGTGTGTATTAGACTCTGGCTCACAAATTGTGTCCATGTCTCTTGAACAAGTGGTCCAGTTAAACTTAGCTGGGATCCTGATGTAAGAGTATGGATGCAGAGCGCCAATAGTACAATGGAAAGAGCCGTTGGCTTGGCAAGGAATGTACCTTTCAAATTTGGGGACATAACGGTGTACATGCAGGTCCATATTATTAAAGGACCAGCATATAAGGTACTACTAGGTCGACCATTTGAGGTATTAACCGAATGTCAAGTCATAATAGTCGAGACGAGACCCAGACCATCACTATCAGAGACCCTAACACGGGCAAGCGTTGCCACTCTGACAACTATCCAAAGAGGAAAGGAGACGGAGCAATCGCGGAAGCCCACTGTAACGGTTGAAGAGGAAGATGAGCGTCCGGAAAAGACTGCTGACCCAGAATCAAAGCAGGGTTTTCGTCAAACTTTGAGGACTTGATGCAATTGCATGAACGAGGAGAGTTGGCGTTGAAATTTGGCTTTAATGAGAATAAAGAATTAGAGATTGAAGGATATTACAAGCCAAAAGGGGTGGCGTTCACGGGAAACAGAAGTTCTTGAGGCCTATGTTAGTGCTTCCACGGGAACAAGGAACATGAGAAAAGACAAGAAAGCTAGAGTCTTGTTCAACGAGTTCCGCGAAAAGTCTAAGAAGACACCAGGAAAGCGTAAGCCGTATGGTGTCTTCACTTGGAGCATGAGGGAAGGGCCTGTCGAGTCAGGAAAAGGGAAGAATAAACCTGGGGAATTTATCCCTCCTGCACCCCGATATACTCGGAATGAAGTAAGAACTATGCATGTCCTAAATCAAGGAGTGCATTGTCCTTGTTGCGACTTGGCAGAGTTCATTCATCCGACACTTTTTCAAGAAATATCGGAGGAACCACCTTCCGCGGAAGATCAAGAGGATCAAGATGATCCTGTTTCAGTGTACGCTGGCAAGAAATATAAGCCAGTAGGGTTGAAGATTCGTCCTGTATATACTGAGCTACCTGAAAAGTTCAGAATAAAACGGGAAATTACCGCGATCCTTTAGCGGAAATGCCTGAACTAAACCCTGTACCGGGGGAGTTCAAACCCACGGGACGTTACACTGAAGAAAGAAAAGCTATCATTGATGGACTGCATGATGGAGACTTCTTATGGCCAGAAGAGAGAAAGTTGATGCATGAATTCATGATGAAGCAAGAACAAGCCTTCGCTTGGGATGATTCCGAGAGGGGCAGTTTCAGGCATGATTTCTTTCCGCCAGTTGAAGTTGGAAGAATTCTGCAAAGTAATTAAGAAGAAAATAGATGCTGGAGTCTATGAACCATTGAAGGCTTCTTATAGAAGCAAGTTCTTTGGAGTCGTAAAGAAAGATGGAAAAAGTATCCGGCTGGTTCATGCACTAGAACCCTTGAATGCAGTTGCTATAGCTCACTCTGGGGTTCCGCCAGCTACGGATGAGTTGGCAACCATTTCGCGGGAAGAGCCTGCGGTGCCAGTTTGGATCTCTACTCAGGTTATGATCACAGGGATATCGCGGAAGGTTCAAGGGACTATACGACGGTTCCAGACACCTTATGGGGCACTTCGCTTAGTAAAGCTACCCCAAGGTTGGACAAATTCGGTGCCCATCTTTCACGATGATGTGACTTTCATCTTAAGAGACGAAATCCCACATGTAACTATACCCTATATTGATGATGTACCTATAAGAGGGGCCTGGTACGAGGTATCAGAATAAACATGGTACGTATGAGACCATCCGCGGAAACTCCGGGATAAGGAGATTTGTTTGGGAACACTTTCAGAATTTGAACAGAGTAGTTCAAAGAATCAAATATTGCGGGGGGAACCTTCTCAGGGGCTAAATCAGTACTATGCTGAGACGTATTTCCAGTAGTAGGACATATTTGCTCTTATGAAGGTCGCCGTCCTAGTACGGACAGAGTTGGTGTTATCATCCGTTGGGGGCCCCTCACAGATGTTTCTGGAGTCAGGCAATTTCTTGGAGTAGTTGGAAAAAGGGTTTGGAGATATGAGTAGGCCTATTGCGAAATTAACCCGTAACGATGAAGAGTTTGTTTGGGGGCCTGAACAAGAAGAAGCCATGGAGGCAATAAAGCATGCGGTACGAACCTGTCCGGCGTTGTGCCCGTTAAATTACGACTGGGAGACGGACATAGTTCTCGCAGTTGATACTTCCTGGATGGCTGTTGGAATTCAAATATATCAGATAGATATAATTGATAAATTGAAAAGGCATTACACAAAGTTTGCCTCTATCACACTCAACAGGAGAGAGTCCAGGTTTTCACAACCCAAGAGGGAGTTGTATGGGCTAAAGAGAGCTTTAGAAGCAATGCAAGTACTGGCTGTTAGGATGTAGGAGGCTAGTTGTGGAAACTGATGCGTTGTACATTAAAGGCATGTTGAACAATCCCGGAATGGGCCCAAACGCCACAATCAACCGTTGGATTGAACAGATCCTGATGTTCCATTTCAAATTGAAAACACGTTGAAACGCTTGCACGCGGTTTAGTACAGCAAGTACTAGATAGTTTGTGGATTAACCCTGAAGGCCTATTTAGCTTTCAACCGCTAATAAACCAACAAACCCAATCCTAACTACTTTCCCCCTTGTAATGGTACTATAACTACGCCGAGTACAGCTCGTTTGATCACTTGTTTAAGATGATCGAAGGGAGCCTAAGATAGAAACCTTTTGTCTAGTGCTAAATACGGGTAGAGTGCTAGATAGAATCAAGTCCCTCTCTTGACCAAAGCCAAACGAGTGCTCAAGTCCCAATATTTAGCTGATACAACACAGCCAAGCCGAGTCCAATTCCAAGTCCAATAAGCTGATACCACACAGCTAAACACACAAGTTCACACAGATTCCAAGTCCAATACCGCTGATACCACACTGACGGCCTTAAAGTCCAAATTCACACTAAGAGTGGGTGCGAGTAGATTGAGAAACTTGTACAAAACGCTAAACAGAGCTTCTTGGTATAGAGATGATATAGGATGTCAAGCCCTAGATCTCTGCCTTTATCGGGACGTTGGCCAGTTAAACCGACTCGCCCTAGCTAGGTCAGGAATCCAGTGCTGAACACCTTCTACCACCAGCCTTATATACGGTACATTCTAGCTTACTATTTACTGATTACTGTGCGACTGTCCATGGTCTATTTAATACACTGTCCAATAGGCATTCAGATAAATTATGATCCTTTCCTTCATCCCTGGTTTCCAATCGTTTCACGACCACGATCAAATATGTCCACCTACAAGAGATTCCTTGGTTCTGGGTCCCTTCCTTAAGCCTTTGCCTGGGTTGTCGCAGAAACAGAAAGCTGAGTATCTAGCGGTTATTTAGATACCCATATTTCCTGGGTTCTGGCCAAGGACGGGATCTGGAACAATATCCAGAGTTCGGCTTGTGTTCCCTGAGATAGATCCAGTGATCCCACTGATGTGGCTAAGTGACAACGGTTGTTCCGTAAGTGCCTTTGAGTGATGCCTTAGCCAGCCGACCTGATCATGGTGCTTTCGTTGATCAGACCGTTTAACCAAGCAGCCCGTGCGTCTAGCTAGAGTATGTAGTGGGTGGGACGGTCGTGTGTTAAGTCCCTTTTTGTGGTATTTAGACATCTCGAGGACCCAAGAGGCTTTAAGTTCTTAGCAGAGCCCAAACACCCTTACTTGAGGTACGTCGCTCGGTCTGGTGGTCTCCTTGCGATACGTCCAGGTATTGCCTTATCTTGGCCGTGCCTTGGTTAGCAATCCAGGACTGATTCTAACCCTCTGGAGCCTGGCAGTTAGGTACTTAGCTAGTAAAATGCGCAAATTCCTGCACATTCCATTACTAGCCCAATAGCCTGCTTATCAACGTAAAAGGAGCCACCTTTCCATCCGATGGTCTCTCTAGACGAGAACCTCAGCCAGGGGATGAGGAATTCCCAAATAACGAAGAAGGTTTGGATGAGAACCCTATTCCGGGAAACCACGAAGATTGGGACTATAGCTGCGAGCAAACCCCTTGGATTTCGATGAGTTCAAGGATGAAATAGACGAGAGGGGAGGATACCTTCAGTCTATGGCTGGCACGGCTAGTAGTATTGAAGAATTCACGTCCGCGGAAGCTCAAGAAAAAGTGATTTCTGACCGTGTGAAAGAGGTATACGTTGGAGAAGGACTAGTGGTGCCTCAATACATTAATGTGAATGTTGCGGAACCTACAGAACCTCTACTACCGAGTAGGGAATTCAGAGACAGTCCCAGATAAACGGGAACCTTACCCGGAGGAGCATCGTACAGGTGCGGGAATAGCACAGGATGAACGGATTAAGCTAGTAAAAATATGGCTTAAGAATCCTATGGTAAAGAGACTTCCTATAAAGAGGAACCCAGAAGGTCAAAAAGGAATAAAGCCACATAGAAAGTCGATTAAAGGAATGTGTAATAGCGGATACAAAGTAGTAACGCTAAGTTGGAGCGGAGTAAAGACAGAGATAGAGTTGGACGAAAGGAATGTGGTATATGCTTAAGGGAAATACATGACCCTAAAAGCAAGAAGTAGAAGGATGGAGTAGAAGGATGGGTATGGCTAGCGCAATGGGGACATTCTGCAGTGGGCGTTGGAACCCGAAGAAGGCATCCAAATCACGCTCGGCTAGGGAGTCACTGAAATTGAAGTCAAGAGTCTTTCGCGGAAGCTAACACTGGGGGCAAGCCACTATTTCCGGGGTCCGGAAATGTCCCGGAAATAGGCCGGAAATATAAAATTAATCCTGAAATAATCCTATTATTTCCGGGGTCCGGAAATAGTCCGGAAATATAAAATGTTCCCATCATTTTCCCATCATTTCCGGGGTCCGGAAATAGTATATATTCCTATCATTTCCGTAGAATATTCCTATTATTTCCGGGGTCCGGAAAATTACTATTTCTGGGGTCCGGAAATAATAGGAAAATAGAAAGACCAAACAACCCAAAAAGGCAATAAAACACCTACCATAGAAGGCAATTTCTGCTAGGATTCCCATTTCTAGAATCCTGATCTGATATTCGAGATTCATTGGATTCTGGTCAATTTACAAGTTTGCTGACATCGAGAAATTGAAAGCAGTTGTAGTAGCCTTAAATTGTCATTAGACCAACTTTGCGTTGCTGTGAAGTTTGGAAAACATTCAATTATATTTAAAGATGTAAGGCTCTAGGAGCGCTTATGAGGGTCACTGTCAAACAGTATCCCTGGTGGAGGAGATGAATTCTCGTGCTCTCAAATGTAGTTCTCCTCAGTCTTCCTAATTCTCAGAAAGACTGGAGTAGACTGAGATGGTGATCTGTAAAGATCATTGGAAAATAACTGAATGAATCAGAGAAATAATGTCTCATGCCTAGCTGCCTAATGTATTGAGCTTTGAGTTTACAATATGATCAGGCCTGCATAAATGCATTGAATTTTTTGGCAATGAGATCAACTGCTTGCAAATTGTCCTTCCTGATTAGGAAGATAGTGGTTCGTTCTTCCAACCCAATGTGGAAGGTAGTGGTTTCCAAATCAGAAACCTCCCTAAAACCTAACACAAATGACTTTGATTTGGAAGAATGAGCTTTAGTGGTCTTTTTGTACTTGGACAAGACATTGAAGACATATGGGATTTTGCACTAACTTCATCTAAAAGCAATATTCAAGTCCTCATCTCTTGATGGGTGGCTGTGCTTAGGGGTAGGCCTACACCTAAGCACAGCCACTCAATGCTTTGAGAGATGCTGACTAAAAGGTTTATAGTCAGCATTTCCACAATCACTTCTCTTCTGTAGAGTCTGATTGATGCCTCCTTTGCTAGACAATCAGTCCTCAAGAGCTATTGGCATCTAAATATTGAACAAACTTAATGTATTACTCCAAAGCTCAATATACTACTTATTCTCTGTGTGCCTGTTGCCACTTCAAGAAATCTCAGCAAATACATGCTCTAGATTGATCCAGGAAAATCAATCTACGACAAAACACTAACTACTTGTATAGAGGAAAATAGAGACTGTGTGTGGAGCCATGTGAACAAATATGAGCAAATGTCTCTATGAGCAGATGTGAATACTGATCTGACACAGACCACCAAGTGACAGAATTATATCAGCCAATGCTAGAAGTAAAGTTGTAGTTGTACATCTTCATAACATTGTAAACAGAATAAAATCTTTCCTTTTAAAGTATATGATGAATTGTTGCCACATTAGGCCTAAATCCTAGGATTCCAGAAATCACAGGAGCCTGGAAGGTCATGGGGCCACTTTTATTGCCTTATAAGGAATGTTTGGTTCATTATTTTCCTATTATTTCCGGACCCCCGGAAATAGTAATTTTCCGGACCCCGGAAATAATAGGAATATTCTATGGAAATGATAGGAATATAGACTATTTCCGGACCCCGGAAATGATGGGGAAATGATGGGAACATTTTATATTTCCGGACTATTTCCGGACCCCCGAAAATAATAGGATTATTTCAGGATTATTTTATATTTCCGGCCTATTTCCGGGACATTTCCGGGGCCCGGAAATAATGGCTTGCCCCCAGTGTAAAAAGATGGCTTACCTGCGACGATGGCTGGGCGCTTGCTGCTGCGAGAGGTTGTTCGCGCGTGTGTTGAAGGTCGAGAACCCGCCGAAAGTCGGTGAGGAGGTACTCGCGATGCTCGAGGTGGTATCGAAGTTTGGGCATTTCTCGAACCCGACGCGGGACCAGAGGTCCGCCTCTTGGAGACGAAGGGAACCGATCGAGTCAGCCGGGGCGCCTTTGACGGCATTGCGCGCTTCGGCAACAGTTTGGCAGACTGCTTCATTGTTAACCAATAGGTCTGTGGCTGTGCGAACATTAATTAAAAGATAAAAATAGCAATCGCGGAAGCCAACTCGCCTGCGTATTGGTCTGCGGAGTCTTCGTGAGCGAAGCCTTGCGATGGCCAAGCCCGTTTCCGGGGAGGTGGAACTGGGAAGTCCTCGACGACGGGTCCTGACACTGATTTAGGGTCAGTACGAGCGAGGATTGCCATAGCCTTAAGATATTGGGGCGCTCTTCGGTCAAGACCTTTCGTGCGAAGGAAGGAAAGGCGTACCGAGGAAGGACGTGTACTGCCAGACTGGGATTGACTCTGGGCAGTACCGTCAACAAAAAAAATGAGGGCGGAAAGCATCCGCGGAAGGTAGAGAAAGACACTCACTGCACCGTTACGGTCGTCGAGAGACTGAGTCGACCAATGGCCTGAAGGACCTGCGTTGTTCTGTAAGTTCCAATTAGAGAAACGGAGAAAATTGGGTTGAAGAACTCACTGAGTCATCAATGACCATAGCATTGTCTTGCTCGGTCGGGCAACTCAGAATCATTGAAAGGTGATTCATCTCCATCTTCAATAATGGCCTTAGACTTCTTGGCCTTGGGCTCCTTCTGAAGTAAACGATCAGATTGAGTTACAAGAAGGAAGAATAATAAACGAACGCGAGGTTTGGGAGTAGCCTTGGGCTTGCGAGAGGAACGAGACTCTTGGTCCTCCGCCTGCACATGAGCATCTTCCAGCTCAGTACGGTGTGCTTGTTGACCAGCAACAACGTTAGCACGGAGAAGCTCGCGTTCACTCCTGATCTTAGCACAAAGATCAAGGATAACGGGGTAGCGGTCACCAATTACACCATTAGCACCAACGGCGCTTTGGTGATAACTGTTCTTGACACTATAGAAAGTGTCATAGAGAGCCTTGTCCTTAGCAATCTCTCCAATGAGAGGTGCAAATGCTTCCTGAAATACAGTTAGACAGCTTCTGCGGAAGCTCGAAAATTGGGGAAACTGACCAAGGTAACAGCCTGCTGTTTGAGGAAAGCGCGTTGCTTATTGCGGGTCAGCATATTTAGTCGCTGAAACGATGTCGGTGACGCCCAAGATAGCATCATGCTGGGCTTTTGTAAGAGTAGTGCGGGGAGCCATGTTAAGGAGTGTGGGGTATTCAGCGAATGTACTGGTAAATGGCGTATAATACAGGAAGGTTTTATACATTGGGACAATAGCCTTGGGCACCATATTGAAGTACGACTCCTCTTCACAAAGATTAACTGGGGACAGTTAAAATTTATGAAAAGGGGAGGAATATAGTACGAGGCAGCCTGCTGCGGAAAATTACCAAGAGATTCCGGAGATACGAAAGGAGTTGAGAACAATGAGAAAACTGAAGCGAGTGAAAATAGCGCAATAGGACTCCATTGTTCTCGGAGATAATTCCTGAAGACGTGAATAAAGTCGTGATAGATCGTCCGTGTAGGACCCGTTTGGGCTACAAAATTAAGGGGAGCGTGGAGGGAGCAACTAGCGAGCAAGTAGCAGTTAATGTAGTACACGGCGTCCAAATGGTGTGTGCAAGGAGAGCTTCGCACTTCAGATATCTGTAGGCTAACTCTCCAGCCCCAGCAGAAATCTGCCTGGGGAGCACTCCGAGCTGTGGAATTTCAGTAAGCCCTGACAATTACTCACCAAACCCTTGACCTCCAGTCCTAAGTGCTTGATAACACTTTTGGACACTGAGGTACGATGTGGTTTGTGGTAAGATAAGATGATAATTCTCACGTCATCGTGTACATGTGATTTGTAGCTAGAAAGTACTAAAAATATAATACAACCCCGTTACAGTCCGGGCTTCAGTCTAAATGGGGAAATTCGATAAAAGGGGTAATTGGCCAGGGCCAAGAGCGGGCATGAATAGAAAGCGAAAGATAGCTTTCGCGATTGCTCACTAAATCGATGGATTGTGAGCCTTGAAGGAGTAATCAATTCCGTGAGGACAAGAGTACCTAGGGGAACATTACTAAGTAAGCTAAGCCTAAGACCATAAGCTAATTCAAGCTAAAGACAGCTTGTTGAACTCGTCAATCGCTAGTTCAGTCCTGAGAAAGGCATTAACGGCGGAAAAAGCGTTAAGCTTAGTATGAACAACAGTCTGAATTGTCGATTGGGAAGTTGTAGAAAGGAAAAAGAGCAGCGAGGTAGGAGAGGCGGTCTTTGTCAAAGATAGCCTCGACCTGGCTAAGAAGGGAGATACGAGGGTTTCTCCAAGGGGATACACGCGAGTCGAACTGCGAAAGGCCGCATGACAGCTAGCAAAGAATGTGGCTTCCTCGCTAGCGTAAGTCAAGGCTGAGAAAGGGCTGGAATGAGCTTCCGCGGATACTGGGAAAACAGGTGGAACGCACCTGGATCGATAGGATCTTGCATAGTGACGCGCTCAATTTGAAGTCTCTCACTCAGTTCGACGAAGGCAGGCGACTGCAAAAAGAACAAGCAGTGCTGGTACCAGAGGCGACACAAGTCAAGCAAGGGATTCCCCATTGAACGAAACTGTTAGAACGACGGCAGTTGTCTTTAATAACGACGTCGAGCGGTCGTTGAACAGGGTTCTGGATACGGTATAAGAAATACGAAGCAGAGCCAGAGAAAGGAGGACTTGCCAGAGAAAGAAGTCTCTCTTGACCAGCAAGGGCTGGGGAAAACTCGATAAGAGTGAGGCGAAAGGATGGGCAAATCATCATTCGTCGCAGTTCCAAGGAGGAGAGGAAGAGGAGCCACGTCCGACATAGTAGTGAAGGACAAACTGAAATCCTGAGTATTCGCGGAAGCCTCTTAAATAGAGTTCCGGTGGGGAAAGTTCCCAATATGGAAAGTCGGACGGAAGAGCCGGTCTATATCGATAACTCTGGGCAATGGCTTATCAGCGGAGATAAAGTAGCCACGAGGAGGAGACAGTAGCCTGCAACTTAAATTGCTCAAGTCAGACGATTAGAAGCAAGGATAGCAATATCAAATTGTGTCTTATTCGAAGTACAGGAAGTTGTATAAGAAAATAAAAACAGATACAAGCGGTATCTAAAGCAGGGTGATTGCAAATATTCGCGAATGAAATGTTACTAGACATTAGCGTCAGCGAGTAAATAGCATGAAAAGGGGAGTAGTCACAGATCAACCCGAGGCTTGGACGGACCAGCCACGGGAGCAGACGGAACGGAGGGAACAGAAGGACCTTCGCCGGAAACATCAGTTTCAAAGAAATCAGGGGAAAAGAAGGAAGTCACCTGGCGGAGCGGTGTCCAGCGACTCCAGGATGGTTTGCTGAGTGTCGAAATCCATATCAGGGTTCGCCTCGCGAACTTAGCAAAGGCTTCGTCCTCCGCGTCCTCGGAATCCACCAAGTCGTAATACTTGTCGGCACGGCGCCCGTCTTCCATCCAGAAACCCTTCCGCAGGCCTCCGTGCCAGTGCTGGTAGACCTCGTGGAATATCAGCTTGTCGCCATCCTCGAGGTCCTCCACACCAGCGATTCCTGGAACAGCTTCAGGGCCATGGCGGCCGCATAGCCATCCATGAGTGTCAAAAGCTCGTCGCGAGCGCAAAAGAGTCGACGGAATAGCCTGCTGAGCATGGCTCACAATTTGAGCCTGTGTGCCTCCGCCAACTCGGTAAACACGCGGTTCCAGCCTAAAAAGAGATCTGAGCATAAGAAATGTTCAGTAGAAAATGGTTGCACGTACTAGCGTTAGAGAAGACAGTGATGGGAGCAAACCCCTCAATCCTCAGTTCTCACTGTTGACTTCAGGCAAGTACACATTGCAATCTCTAGAGTTCTCACTGTTGACTTCAGACCTCTGTGCTTGCCTGTTCAACAGAGCCATTCACTGTGGACTCAGCTTAGGTTGCCGATCAATCTGCCGTAGGTTGATGCCAACCTACTCTAGGTTGGGAGCCCATATTACTATTCTACCGTAGTTTGAATGTCGGTGTATGGACTGTTCAACCTACCGAGTCTCCAAAAAAAATCTGGGGACTGAAGTCAACAGCTGCCAGAGCGTTGGCCCACGAAGGAATTGGGTCCGCCATGTATTCATGATGGAAGTGGAGTGGATGTAGTTTTGCTCCTGCATATCTTCGTTCAGTTAGCATCATTGGTACATGAAGACGGTGTGCAAACTCATAGAGATGATGACGAGGTTTCGATATGTTGTTGGTATGCTGTATGCTGGGCATGTGCCAATGGTCTCGAGGATGGGAATGATGGCTGTGGTTTGTAGGGATTTCGGTACCACAGCAATACCATAGTTTGGGCATGAAGATTACCCACCCCGCTCTTCAATGGTCAAGCTTGAGGTAAGAAAACCGAACCTATCCAGTTGCAGGAAGTCGCCAAGGCAACAACCTTTTGATTTGGTCCAATGTCTCCGACGTCAAGGGACAAATGAACTAAAACGGAAGGCCTGGGCGGTGATATTGTTGCGTGATGGCCGGTCCTTGTGGAGACCCCGATTCTGTAGAATAACACAAATCTCATCCCGCAATCTAAACAGTGGAAGGGGCATGGCAGAGACAAAGGAAGATGTGTCTTGGGGCAAGATACAGACGTTACCTGGTGCAGCAAACTGACCTGAAGGTCCAACAGTGACTGTTCCCTCCAAGAACGTTAGATCCTCGAGTTCCTCGGTGAAACGGTGCGTGTAGGTGTAGGCGTGAAATATACCGAAATATAAAATCACTAAATCTAATCCAATACGACGTGTGTGTGTGTGTGTGTTCGGGGTGGCGGGAGCACGTATCGTCCCTCAGAATACTTGTGCAAGCTTCAATCAATCAAGGTCGCTACGTTTGAGCGGGACGAACTACTAGATTGTCTAGCGAGAACGTAGCGGGCAAAACGATTCGCAGCGGGAGAAGCGAAGAGTCACTCTTTCTGAGACTTCGAAATGAGAAATTCTGAGTCTAGCGGGGAGGGTCTCCGTGCCAATAGAAAAGCGTCGCCCGGTAGTGGATCGTCAACCGGGAAGAAGCTTTCTGGATGACAACCGGCGGGCAGAAGGCGCGGCTCAGCGGGACGGGGTTCTTATTCAACTGGCGCAGCTCTGGCGAGAGCGGGGCTCTTACGTCGATGGCGCGGACACTAACAGTGGCCGGGGCACTTACACCACTACGCCGGCGGCGAGCTCGAACGGGGGTCTTTGAATACCGCGGAACGGCAGGGCACACGGGGCGTCGACGGCGCGGAATCAAGCACGAACGGGGGTCTTGGTTATACCGCGGAACTGCAAGAGACGGGGCTTCGTATTTCAGGAGGGCGCGGGCTCAAAGGCTGGCGGGGCTCTCAAAGTTCTGGCGGCTCGGTATGCCACAAGTCTTTCCGTATCACTCGAGTCTCTCTCAGATATCAAGTCTAGTCTCTTTCAAAGTTCCAATTCAAATTCTAGAGTCCGCTACAAACTGCCCTTGTCTACGGGTAGGTAATTGACTGAGTAACAAAAAGTACAGCGGGAGATTAAATACATGCAGCGGGAGCAAAAGCAGCCAAATAAAATCATGATGAGAGAGTGTCCGAGTCTGATGCCGCGCCCGCTGGGAACCAATGGTATATTCAGGATTGCGAGTCGTGAGTGAAAAGACTGCCTCCCGGAGAAAGTCCATGCGGGCGGTTGGGTATTGCGCCTTATTGCAGCGCAATGGCGTGCTGGTTGCCATGTCCCCGGGAGGGGACACGAAATATCTTCTTCATAATGGCCGCCTGCCGCTGGTCGAATAAAGGCCAAGGTCACCTCCCGCCGTTAATGTAGGTGGGCTCGAGTGCGGTCAAGTTCGTCTGAGTTCTTCTATCATCAGGAAAGAGGCTCCCGCTAGAAGCAGGGCAAGCCGATATAATCCAAGGGTTCGCCACTCGCCGAAAGAGTCCCCGATATCAGCGGTATTTCGTACCGGCATCGTCGGTTGGTTCTCCCGCTAGTGAACCCGAGGTAGCCGATGTTCCCCGTTTGATCCATCCCACTCGCCGGCCCTAGTCGGGTCCTCGGCGATAAGCCCGCTGCTCGTGTAGAACCAAGTCCTCCTTGATCTGGCCCTTCCGCTAGGTCTTGCCTGACCCGCCGAAGGTGATGTTCCCGGCGGCATGTTCCCGCCAGTACTAATGAAGTTTGTCTGTCCGTCCGTCCTGATCCATTTATGGTGGGTCGGCGGTTTAACGCCTAACTTCAGGGTTTTGGTAATTCCTCTTGGTGGCCTCCGGCACCTTAAGGCAACGGTTTCCCGCTACGCTCTTGGCCCAACAGTAATAGTAGAAGTCAGAGTCCCGTTCCCATGTTTAGGGAAACGTCGCTAAGCTCCCGCTACCGAATGATGATGTCCCGCTGGCTTATCGGCCATCCTAAGCAATAAGATACTACCCCCGAGTAGAGTATATCTTCTGTGACCCTAGCCTTACTTCCTCCCGCTGATAGGTACAGAAATCGACAAATTTCTGTGGTTTCATGCATAGCCGCTGAGCGGCCCTATCATCGGGAACTGGCCCAATCGAGGACCATTAGCGTAACTGCGCAAGGGAATGGAATGAAAGGTTTTCTTACTGACACCGAATTACAAAGAGCAAAGAACGTATGAGCCGTTGACAAGCGACTGTGGGGTAGAACGCTGAATTTGAGGCTGCCGTGATCGTTCTCTAAGCTCGCCAACAGCGCGTTCAAGAAGATCCGGGACAACTGCCGTGTCAATCTGATTCATGCATCCAGGGGCCTAAACAATGTCATGTAATGTGGAGGCGGATTGCGATGGTGGGAGGCGGATTTCGATGGTGGGAGGCGGATTTCGATGGTGGGAGGCGGATTTCGATGGTGATATTGTCGCCTTTGTCTTCGCGGGACGCTGGCATTGGAGGTGTGTTCGAGCTGGGCGACACCTGCAGCCATGGCTGCAGCAGATGTCAACAACAGCGCAGGGACAACTCCTCTGATTCCTACAACAACTCGGACGTTGTTGCACGTGCTGCTTTCCTGGCGATGAACGTTGTAATGTAGATTTTAAAGTCATTTTATGTGTATAGTAAAAAATTGATTAGACTCACGCTGACCTACTCAGCTGACGCGCCATCTGAATGTGAAGATTATGATCTGCTTCAATTTTGGGATATTCCCTTCTCAAAATACAGGTTTATGTCTGCCACAAGATGGGACTTTCACGTTCTTTCATCTGCATCTGGTCATCGATGCTGTTAAAAGTCGGGTCCTTGGTGGTGGCCTTGATTTGAGACAAAAGCTTCAACACGGGGGCTTTGTTGGGGACTTTTGGGCACAGCGGGTGCAACAGAGGTGTTGTGGGTGGAGGATACACTGGCTGTGTTATTGTTTGTTGGGCCAGGGAGCGCAGTTATTGTTTATTTATGTATTCTTTAAAGTAGCTTAGGAGCAGAGAGAATCATACTCTGCAAAGTTTGCGCATTATTTGCCTTAGAATTGGCAATGTTGCGTAAGTTACAGCAATACCTGAAAATAATGGCAAACACCAAATTTTTGTTGCGCGTCTCCCGAAAAGGAAATTTGGCCTCATCTCATTCCTTCTCGCGTTTCTTGGACCTCAGCGAGGTCCCCCCAGGTGCTTCCGACACAGACAATGGCTCTGGGGTCGGTAGTTCAGCATATTGGACATATATTTTGGATCAAGTAAACTACGTAGATTTGGTATAACAAGCAAATCACAGGTGTGGTTCATACTAAGTGGATTGTACAAGTGATTGGGGCGACGTCAACAAGCATGTATGGAGGCGTAACGGGTATGCTAGGGAAAGGAAGCGGTTACGCGGGGAGACGATGGTAGTATGGTTTTACAGCCTCAGTCACTCCCACCAACACCCCTCAACATCGAAAACGTGTTCATGAGTTTTTGGGACAGCCTGTGGACCAGTACAAGACCGCCCTCGCTGAGGGACGTGACATCGTCCCCTACACACTTAAAAGTCCGAGTTTGAAATCTCCAACACCCGCCCGTTCATATTGTTGGGTTGTACCAAACTCGTCGTTAAGTACACCTTCTTGAACGCCAATGTGACTTGCCTGGTGCTGTTTTCTTGTCTCAAGTGTCAAACGTGGTGTTTGTGACCTGGTACAAACACTGTTGCTTTTCTTGTGACAATGTTTTCCATCTCCCATATTTGCCTTTTTGGTAACTCCGGACCCTCTTGGTCCAGACCTCATTCAGTTTTACTTGTTAAGGCTTTCCTCCGACAGTGAGGGATTTACGCCTTTACTAGATACCATTGTTCTACCTCCGGCACCCGCTTGGATACCATTGTCTGTCTGGCTTGGCCAATGCAGATCTTCCCCGTTTGTACTGGGGCACCCCCAAAGTGCCGCCACTGCCGCAGTACTGCCTCCAGCAACCGCCAAGAGTGTTGGAAAAAGTGCGCCTCCATGGCGGCACTTTTGTCACAGCGTCACACTGCCGCCAAACCTTTTGTTTGAGCGCTGCCGCTGCCGCCCACAGACTGGGGCTCTAAAGTACATGCTATAGAATACTAAATAAAACAAGTTTTCAATTTCAACCTCAACCTTGGATGCCTATAGTATAGGATTTTCCTCAGCTTCTTGTAGGTCAACGTCAACGCGTCAACATCAACGCGTGATCGTGAGATGGTTGTGATAACCATCACGCGCTGTCCGCTCTCTCTCCTCCCTCATCCCTCATCCCATGCCTGAGCAGCAGGAGACGGCCTCGTCTGGCAAGGTGGCCAAAGAAGGCATCAAGAAAGCTCTTGAGGAAGACGCGGACCTCACTCTAGAAGGCATATATGCCAATGCTACCACTGCTGAAGCTGAGCAAGAAGATGCTTCAGAACGCGCTCAGTCCGGTCTCGTCTATGAACTCAGCCCTGCTTCTACCATTGTGGGGGGCAGTGAAAGCCACCAAACCTCCGTCTACCCCGAGGTCATGAAGTACGACATTGGACAACAACTACCCACCTCTCCCATACCCACCCCTCCTTCAAACGGCTTGTTCTGACTGGCGTTCAAACAACACATCGTGCTCTGATCTTGAACCTGGGTATGCTTAATTTGATGGTAAGCCCTAGTCTCGTGACCAGACTCTTATGACATCCCAAAAGGAACCCTGTCATAAGAGTTTGGAACAATCAGCGGCTGTCGAACCGTACCCTTGAGCTATCAAAATTGATCGAATTTTCACACAGTATGTAGCCTCCTCGGAGCCTCTTCCGAACTTCCGGATAACTTTCTCACGGGTTTGCCTGACCTTCGGCGCGTGTTTAAAGCGTGTTTTCGACGCGTTTTTGAGTCCTTGTCTTCTACCAAAGCGCACACAACCCCTTGCCTTTAGCTCTACAAAGTCTCTGTGCAGAAATATGGACTTAAATTCCTCAGATATCCGACTTACATCTCGTACACATACAAGATCTACATCTACCTCCAGTGTTACTTCCTCTGTGTCTACTCCATTGCGTCCAAGTGGGCTTCGGGCTATGTCTACAAGCTCATGTGTGTTTTCTAAGGACGTAAGCACCTCTCATCTCTCTCTTCTGCTCTGCGGCTTATCACTCGCTAGGTCCGCAAATTCCACGTTGGCCTTGGTATTCAAGGAATACGTTCTCGCTTTCGTCACAATCGATCTGTTATTCTAGGTGTGTTTGTACAATCCTCTTCCCTTCTCTCCCATTCTAATCTCCTCTCGGTCCCCCAGCCTGTATGGCGAGACTCGTTCCTCGATTTTATCATCCCGCCAGATATATACACACACAAACCACCGACTTTCTCGTCGTGGTCGCCAAATGGATACAAGACGAGAATCGGTTAAACGGTAAACAATATGTTCTCGCCTGCGATGCCATCCGCGCTGCATGGTGTTTACACAGTGATGGAACTCTTCTTCCTCGCCGGTTCGTACTTTCCTTGTATTCAGATCCTTTCATTGACGATCTCCCAGGGCTATTGCCGTTGATTACTGCGTGCGAGCTGTTCTCCAGTCCCTCCTGGACAGCTCGCTTTCTTGCGGCTTATTACACTAGTCTCGGATACCCAGACGTCTCCGCGCAATCTGTGCAGTGGAACGCAGAGGCCGGAGGTATTTCCATATATAGGGAATACAAGACGTTTTTGACAGCTGACTGATTTCTGGCTTGTGGGAAAATTAAAAGGCTTGGAGACGTCTGGGGTGATCGATGCGGTGACACCTACCATCACCCTCCTGCCTGCGAAAGTGGCTTGTGGGTATGCAAGAGTTATTGGCCCATACAGGTGGTTAACAGAGGCAGGATACTGCCCCTCTTCATCTGGAGGTATTTCCTCGACGATGCCGGCCAGCGGAAGTGCGTCGACGCGTTAATGGGTATGAGTGGGAAGGGTGATGGTAGGTGGCTACAGGTCGATCGGCCCAGACCTTTCTCCGCCCTAAAAATTCTCCCACTCTTTCACATCAATCATCCGTCAAAAAACGTCCTCTATTCACTATATATGGAAAGACCCCCCGATAGGGATTGCGGAGAAAGGTCTGGGTATCCAAGACTATATTACACCTACATCCACGTCGGAGAAGCAGGGTTGTGGTACGAGTCGCTTTCTTCCTTTTTTCATTGTATCATTCTAATCGCGAGACAGGCGACTCCTGAGCCCGTGCATCCATGAGGGTGTTCTCGCTCCCACCACCGAGCAGCGCCTGAGGTATGCAGAACTCAAGCTCGCGTGACGCAACACTTTCTCGTACCATGGATCGAAGGAGATGTGGTCCATTCTCCGCAACTTTCCTCAAACTCTGCACTGGAGCAGCAATCCTGTGTTCGTCTCTCCTTCTCTCTATCTGTTTCCTCACTCACTTATCTTCTAGTCATCATAAACGAGTGCCCAACATCACCGAGCTATCTGGTGATGCAAGGAACTCTCTCTTGTTTAGCTGGAAAGTCCAAAACACTCAAGGTGTGTCCATCGGTCCTCTCGAGTATTGCGGAAACGGACATATGGTCGCCATCGGGACCTCATCTGTGTAAGTTTTCCCCTCGCATTTTAATTCAATTCATCCACTCACTTCACCCTCTCAGTCTCGCCGTCTGCAAGGGGGATCTCTCCATTCCCCAGCACTTCGAAGAGCGGTGTCCTGAGGGGTCTCAACCAAATCACCACGAAGCTCGAAGCCCCTGGCACACGCAAGCGCAAACGCACTGCCAAGGAAAACAAGGCTTTGGCAAAGAAACTCTCCACCCTTCGGGCAGGCTATCAACGGGCAAGTGAAGAGAAAATGGAGGCAGGGGCAGAGGCAGAACATGAGCCACCAAAGCCGAAGAAGCGCCGTTTGAATGCGGACCAGAGACTTGCACTTCAGAATATTTAGTTAGCTACTGTACATTTACATCACTAGTCTATTGTATCTCATTACATCCTTTTCTCTAGCTATTTGTTATTAATACTGTGTTCTGAACTAGCTGTTTCTCATTCTGACTGAATACTCGAGTTTTTCCGCCGCCTCAGTGTGACCTTTGTGACTTAGTGACATCAATGCGCAAGAGAGAGGTCAGAAAGGTCAGTGGGGGTGTCATAGCTAAGGAATTTGGGAGAGTACATTATGTTTATATACCTAAAACAAACATTCTGAGCCCTACCATACTTCATACACAAAACCTCGCACTGTTGTCACAATGTGACTCTGTTAGCTCTGTTACACCTAACTTCGACCCGAGTTTGTTTCGTTGTTTCTGCCTGCTGCAAAACTTTTTATCTCTATCTCAAACTTCTACAACAGGTATAGTTCCAGTACTACTATCTTGATATCATAGAAGAATGGAACCGGAGCGCAATTTCCGTAATTTCCGTGGAGAAACAATTGTGACTCCAGGTTCGCGAGCCATCAACCCTTTCCTCGCGCGTTTTTTTCGACCGTAAGACCACTGAAATGGCGGTGATGGATGAAATTGCGACGGAGCAATTCGCTGGAAGAGAGGGGGGTGATCCTCGATCCATACAGTATGATTCTTCTTGAAGTTCATCAAGGTTGCAATGCCATGACGAACATCCCAGAGTTCGGTGAGCATGAGATCCAAGGCTGCAAGACCTTGAAACTTCTCGTGCACAACAACCCTGTCCCGAGTGATGTCCAAGAATAAATCACCATTGAGATTGAATGGCTCATTCAACTCGCGCTGGATCGCCAAGAGTTGCAGCAACACCGCACCGACGCTGCATACTCGGGCTGTTTGCTCATCCTCCGACAAATTTTCCATCAGTTTCGGAGCCTCCATCAAGCGAGCCAAAGCATGTGTCATGAGCACGCTAAGTTCGGGAGTGGGGTCCATTCCGTTCGCGCCCAACCAGTTCGCAGCGCTCAGGGAGGGGCTAGGTTTCTTCCGTGTTTCGTCGTTGTCGTTTTCTTCTGCTGGTTCTGGTTCGAGCAATTGCTTGAAGCTCGAGATGACCGGGTGGTGTGCCTCATCGTAATCCAAGAGAAGTTGGGTGATGGGCTCAACCACAGCATCGAAAACCTGTTCCAGTTCTGCGTCAACATGGTCATAGTTATCATCCATATACCGAGGCAGCACATATTGGGGAGCTGGCATTATCGGTGAGTGATCTTTCAAATAGTAAGGGTCTGAAAGCAAAACATACCTGTGCTTCGATTAATTTGTCCGCATGCAAGAACTCTTTCACACGCAAGATGTGCGTGCGAGAACGGAAGAATGTGAGACGGGTCGTTTCGTCGTTCTTCGCTTTCCGTACATCTTCATAAGGTGGGTTTTCAACGCAGTTTAGCCAGCGAAATTCGAACTCAGAGTTCAATCTCTCGCGCCGGCCATGCCTCTGGACGAAGATTGCTGGAAACCATTTCGTTTCGGAAGCATCCCATGAAGAATTGCCAGCAGCAGGTATAAGGACAAGCTTTCCCGGCGCGAATCTGGAATAAAAATCAGTTGAAGTTGGTTGCAACAAAATCAAGAACTTACAACTGGCAATAGTCGCATGTAAAGGCACCAAAGGGCTCTTGTAATCGGTGGTACCACTGAAATAGTCGTGGAGACAGTTGATGTGCGCCCATCCCTTGCATTGCTTGCACTGCACCAATTCCCCGACGGTCAGCCTTCTCTACAGACGCCATTGTGCAGCCTTGGCAGCGAATCCGAGTTGAAACTTTGCAATCGTCATCGGATACTACGACGACCGGTAGGGCCACAGGTGCGATGATCTCCTCTTCATCTCCGTCCGTGGAATCAAAGAGCATATCAAAGTCGTCGCCGTCGTCATCTGAATACGAGGTCAAAAAAAGAGGGTGGTCGGGGGATGGCATGTCAGTGTCCATCTCCACCGCTGGGGGAACACAGAAATCACAGGTAAACTCGAGTCCTCCCGCAGTACCCTCTGGTAAGACACAGCTGATATGGGACCAAAAACCCACAGGTCGCACAGTCCACCACTACCAGACAATCCTTCGCATCACCATTGGCCCCACATGGCTTGCAGCGCAATGGGTGGGCCATTCCCATTGCCAAAGAAGCGGACGATCGTCTCGATAGGTGGTAAACTGACAGAGGATGCAGATGGGGCAGAGTCGGAGTCAGAAAGATCAATGAAAGTTCGGGTTTGGGGATGATAGGGTTAAGCGCAACACGAGCACGCTTCTTGGGAGAGCGCGAAGTTGTAGCACGATAATCCGTGGATGACGACTTCCCATCCACAAGCCACCACCGGTCCCCGTTGGGTACCACCTCAACGTCAGAACGATTGAGGTCGCACGAGGTCGGAATACCAGTGTGGCTGCTAGACCGTGTTTTGAAACGCAGAAAAAGATTCTTCTCCGCTCTCTCCATCTGGGAGTTTCGGAAATATTTACCTGCTTCCTCGCCGCCCTCAAGGTGATACACAACTGCTCGCAAAACAAATCCAGCGGGCAAATCATGCAGCCGATTGCTGACGCCATGCAAGAGCCCTTTAAGGGCACCATCGCGGCGGACAGCATGACCATTGTGTTTTTCACCATCATGGTCAAAGACACGCTTTTCCGACGACACTGTACTTGAGTCA
>JAWWNJ010000364.1:0-42601 GCA_037176885.1 Favolaschia claudopus
AGCACGAAAGGTCGTATTGACTTGTGGCCGCAAAGATACACCAGCGACAGGGGTAGTAGGCACAGGAATATCATCCTCTTCGTCGGAGGAGTCGTTCATCGGTGCGCTGGGTGACCATGCACGATTTCCAAACACTTTTGTCACGGCTCTTGTTATGTGGGGCTGGAGGTGGATCCGATTCAGATTGCTCCTCATCGTCGGTGTCGACGATGATAACGTTTTCCGCATCTTGTAGTAGATCTGAATCTACTTCAAAATAACGCGCTTTTTTTAATTCTGCCTCGCGTTTTTTCTTGCGTTTCCTGGACGAATTTGGAGCTTGAGAGCTGGATTTCCTTTTGGACGAAGGGCGCGAAGGAGTTGGGAGCTGTTCTGGAGAAGAAGGTAGAGCAGGAGGTTCGGGAGGAGGTGTAGGAACTGCGCTAGCGGCTTGGGCTGCTTTGCGCACCTGGATCGCGCTCAACATGGAAATTTCCTGACTTTTTGATGCGATTGATGATCGGCCGCGAAAAGCCGGACATTCCGCGCCGGAAAATCACTCAGTGCTGGACTCAGGCATTGGCTTCCAGCAAGTTTCGGATGCAATGGAATATATGCAGAGTATTTATTGTTTTATTGAAAATTGCGTATTATGTATTACATTGTCCTGGGTCAATTTGTGCCTGAATCCATCCTACCTTGTGCCATTTCATGTTGCATAGAGACTAAGTAAGTATTCCAACCCTCCACGCTGTTTAGCGGAAATCAGCTTCTTGGCTTGAGGAGGAAAAGAATCAGGACGCACTCGTATCCCGCCGGTGCCGTAGACCACATGTCCATGTCGCCATGGTGTGGATGCATTTCCGTCTGGTGGGCGGAGACATGGCCATGAACAAGGTCGGAATTACTATGGATACTCATATTGCTGGGTATTCGATGCAGTGTGCGACCGCTGTCCGGATAGTCATCCGCTCGGACATAAAGCGCCGCCGCCCTATGAGGTGGGGAAGTGAAGCTAGCCGTCATCTGTTCGTAGAAAGTTTCAGACATGGGGAAGGGTGACGGTCCCGCTGAGCTAGGGACAGTGAAACGCTGCGGGGTATGATGCACGGGGACAGACGGCTCCGGGGGGTTGCATGTGTATGGACCTTCGCCGTGAATCATGGATATCTGAGACGAGTGTCGGATCGTGGCGATACCAGTCCCTGTTCGCACTCGGGGGATGCGATAAGGCAATCCGACTATCGTCTGGTAGACTATGTTGAGGATGGTTCTGAATCAGAGGCTGTGGCGCGCTCAGAGGTGTGTGAGATGTTGCGTGGGGGGAACTCGCTTGGGTTCATCGAAGGCACAAATATGGGAGGTTGAATCGGTGGGGTGGATAATGGTGCGTTCCGTGCAGAAGGGGGCGGGGAAGCTGATGATAACGGGGGTTGGGGCGGTATGTATATCTCCAACGGCCCGGCCATGATGCAAAGTGCCTGATAACGGTGTTTCTGGCCCTGGTGCAGATGGACGAAAGGCGGGGAGGATCATCTCCATGCATGGCCATCGCAAACTTGTCTGGACTGTGCAACGAAGTACCAGAAAGAGGAGTCTTTTGATAATATGATGGAGACGAATGTTGAGGCTGAGGAAGAAACTGGGTATTGATAGCGGGGACATCCGTAGGAAGAGGGCGGCGACCTGCAATTGGCCTGTTAGCAGGATGGGCCGTGCCGGAACCAACAGCCACATATTCAGAGCTATTGGCGCTGGATTGACGGAGTGCCTCTCGAATAGGAGCACTCCCACTAGGACCGGCAATACTCTCCGAGTGGCGACGAGCGGCAGCCACAGATTTCGGTTCCTCAGCTCCACGCTCTCTTTTGTTCTTCGCGTTCGCTGCCGTTGGTAACGGAAGCTCGCCAATACTGGCCAGGTCGTATAACAGATCCCACAATCGACCAGCCGACTTCCATCTACAAACGAATCAATAACATTGTTGCAAGGCTTTAGAACACTCGGAGGACATACCGAGCCTCACAAATCTGAAGGACCTGCATGCATCGGTGAACTTCGGCCATTTCCTGACGCGCGTCCGCGGACAAACTGGGGCCAACCTCGCAAAGCACCCCAGATGTTGAGCAGTAGTACCAAGCCAGCGGTGAAAACCGCTACCTGTGATGGCACATCAGACGAGAACGAGAGGAACGAAGTGGGCTGCACCTGTGATAGCGGTACAGGCTTCTCCCCGAGCCTTTGACGATGGAAATCCGCAACATGAATCAGAGAACGTGCTGCATTCAAGCAGATCCCTAACGAACGAAATACTCGTAGGTTGTTGCTCGATGAGTCCTTGAGATTTGTTAAAGGCTGCGACCGGCTGGGACTTGGGAGGTAGGCTCGATGAATGAGAACCCTTTGTTCTATCAGCTGGTCGTTCCTGGCGAAAATTGAACTTGACTCACTGTAACTCGTAATAACTACAGTACAGAGATGCAGATTGCTCGAAGAATTCGAGATTCTCATGCTTAGGGTTCCAGCGCACTGGTAGCCAAATGCCCGCGTGAGCATGAGAAACAATGTCAGGAACGTTAACGACGTACGATGATCGGGCAGTTCGTTGACCCACTTGTCTAATGCCGAATCGAGTTCTGTGATAATGTGGCGTTCCCATTCGCTGTCATCCCCATTGCTCAGACCGAACAGATATTTGGATTTGTTGATGGCATACTTCAACGTACATTCAACAACGATCCGATAAAGAAACACAAGTAGACATACGACAGTTCGCAGAGCGAATGAGCAGACCTGACAAAGTCGGAGATGCGCTATGAAGGCCGAGATCCGTGAGGGTTTGCCCTTGGGTTGCTGGAACGCCTGGGCCGGATCCGGCGTCTCCCAATATTCATCGTCAACGTCGAGTGGAAAATCAAGATCGAAGCTGTGGGAAGATGAGAACGACACTAGTCTGGTCGGGAGCACTCACTCTTCGTCTTGAATGGCGCAAGGGCGGCCGAGATCCTTTGATAATACTCTGTCCAGATAGACGAGAACCCTGATATGCGTGTATTCAATAGTATTCAACAGAAATAGAGAAAAACTACGAACCAAAATGCCCGCTTCCACAGTTCATCCTCCGCGGTCCAGGGGAGAGTGGGATCTTTCCGCCGATGAGCACCCACATCTTGTGCCATCCGAATACCAACCGACACAGCGGTCCAGCCGGCCTGTGGCCAAGCTGTGCCATGTAAAAACAGTACAAGTAGCTATATAACTCATAGTCAAGTCGAGTAGCTTGAACAGGGGAATTATTATACGAACTGCACTAAACTGCAGGTCATAAAGACATGCTGTTGGACCGAGCGGGTCGCGCATCAATTGCAACTGCTGGAACCACCCGCCACCCACATGAATGTGGGTTGTCGGTGCCGTCAAGAAGGACACGCGGGTCAGAGCTAAAACGTGAACCAATGGCACAAACGAGGAGATATGTGGCCGCAAAACCATCGTTGGTCAGATGAAGACCAGCAGCGACGTCCCTTGCGAACGTTGGATAATGAAGAAGGGGTAGAAGTAAATTTACATGGCTGAAAAAGAGATCGACAAGTTGAACTTGGAGGTCGGGGGGAGGGAAAGAATATTGCGGCGGTCGTGTGGGATCGGGGGACTGTTATAATCATCTCAGCTAGTCGATTCTTGCCATATCAGAATACGTACAGGACGGGAAGCCCAGAATTCCTCGTGACGTTGTGTATTTGGCGGTTCAGCTTCGTTCTTGATGTTGAGCGCCGTCTGGAGCAGCATTGCACCACTGGAGCGGCCAAAGAAACGAGGATCGGAATCGGTATTCAGTGACAACTGCTGTAGATTCTCGATAAGACTGAATTGGGCTCGCTCGTCGTCCTCAACCGGAGAGCTAAGACTCGGAATGGCGGAACCTGACAGCGCTTTCTCCAAGTCGGCGGCAGGAAGGAGCTGGCAAATTTATGTGAAGACTTGTAGACGGAGGAGCAAGGTTGAAGGAAGTACAGTTTGCAAGAGTTGCTCTAATTTTTGAACACGAGCTGCCATGCTGTCGATATACCTACCTCAATCATCAAAAAAGACAATCCAGAGCGGCGAGAGTCGATCCTACCCCTTGGAAGGCCCTCGTTTCTGTCCAATTTAGGAACAACATCACCGCCGATGCAAAGTGAACACATACTTTCGAGGTTTCCACATATGTGCATTCCAAGTTATACCCGTTGCAATTCGAACATTTCGGACCCGATATATCAGGTCCATCGCCTGTGAGCCACGGACAGAAGCCTTGTTAGTCTCGTCTCGGCGGCCGCAAAGGAGCATCAAATTTACACCGAACTGTCGCGAGATTAGTTCAAGAACGTCAACGGCGATCCCGACCCACTCTTTTTTTTGCGGCAGACATCACACGCTCTATTCCGCTGGATACGACGCTTCTTGGAGTGTCCTCCAGCGTCCTGCTCATCGTTGGAGGACATGGAGCGTCTTGCCGGGCCGGCATATGTTTTCGCGCGCGCGTCAAAATGCGGATGCGGATCCCGGGTGCAGTTGCGGCTCCGCCCTATGTTGCTGGTGCGAGATTGCCATACGAGACGACGGAGCAGAGAGGAAGGAATCTGGCAGGAAGAGAGAGAGGTTGGTGGATTGAAGTCAACATGATACGACGCGCCAAAACTCTAAAAGATCCGAATCTGTCATCGCCTTTCGCTTCAGTTCAAATCGTTCGATAGATTTTTCTTTGTCCTCACTCGGCGGCAACTGTCCTATATCATCTATTCTGAGATCGTCGACCTGAACGTCGATCAGCGAGCCTGAGCACGGAATACCTCTCAATTCCTTTGCCGAGGTCAGTCTGAAGCAACGTGATTTCGAATTCAAGAATTGCCGACCAATTCGAAGAATCTGAGGTTCTCGACAACACTCATCTCGGTCTCTGGCTCCGTTCATAATGAAGTCTCAGCTGTTCATCTCAGAGCCTACTTCCCTATGTCCATTCCGTGTAGAGGGAGTGCAATACCTCCCTGCTTCACCTTGCGAAGATGGCTTCACGCTGGTGTTCTTCCATGCCATGAATTTGCACAAGGTACAGAGATCGAACGTATGTATTTCCGAGAGTCGGCGACGAACAACCTATCAAATAGGAAACCTATGAGCCCATGGTGGACCTCCTTCTTGAGCGGAGCAACAACATACGAGACGTTTGGTGTATAGGTTGGCCAGTAGTTTCATACTGAGGCGTGCACTAATCATGCTGAGCAAGATAACCCAAACCACGGACGGAGTGCATCATTAAACCAAACGCTCCTCGAGACTCCCCAGTATCACAAATATTGCAAGTGGATTCTGTAATTCAATAGATTGACCGTTCACTTCGCTCAGGGTCCGCCACTGAATATACTCGAGCGGTATATTCCTTTCTCTCTTCCCCCGTTCATGGTGTAGACTTTTGTTCCCGATGGCTCGTGGGGCTCGCGCATTCATCCTCTGTCGCTGTTCTGTGTGTCCATTAACACCTACCAGTCCTTCAACATACTGAAATTCGTCAGGATGAAACTCATCGGAGACAGCGAATATTCGTCTCCTTCAGGAACCAGATTGAAGTTCACCTCCCTCATCCTCCTCGACCCCGCACTTCTACCTCCCGAATTCCCATCTACCACTGTTCTCACGAAACTATTCGGCCACTTGGCAAAGACAAAACGCGACAAATGGTCTGATCGAGAAGCAGCACATAAATACCTCGCTGCACATCCAGCATTCAAAACATGGGACCCTCGGGCCATACGCTTATTTGTGGTCTGTCCACTTCCTTTTCCCGTTTTACACCATTGTTATTGAAGCCGTCAAAGGAGTGTGCCCTGCGCGAGAGTGGATCTGGCTCTGGGGTGGTGCTATCATGCACTAAAGCCCAGGAAGTTGCGTTCTACTTGAACCCCGATGAGGATTACAAGGAGCGCCCTGTGCAAATATTCCGCGAGCTTATCCAGCGGAACGAGCTTCCTATCCATATAATAGTCTGTCTAAATGACGAGTTCAAGTATGCGTCGTTTCGACCACTTCGTTGATTTTTGCCTAATCTCGTTGTGCAGGGGCCAGGCACGTCCCTCCAAGGATTTTCAGATAGAGCAGATCAAGTCTACGACCCGAGGAAGCGTCCAAATATTAGATCGCGGCGGACACATGGTCAGCTCGTTTTCCTTGCCAAATTTCAAATCACAAATGTTTCGGTCAGTTTCCGCAAGTCGAGCCTGCTCTTTGTGCAGACGCCATCCACCAAGCCCTTGCGTCAACAGAGACCAGGGCAAGACTATAAGAAATGATGTTTCGATCCACTCAGAATTTCATTTATATCGATTATCTAATCCGCATTGATTGGAGGCAAGACCTGTTTTCTACCCTTCACAGGCCACACTTCCTCCATCGAGGCAGCGTCCCAGAACCTCCCTCCGCGGGCAACAAAGAGGAGGTCCCGCGTTTGAGAGATGTCTCCGCCCAAGAGATCCACACCTGGCGGGTAGACGATTAGATCGGCAAGTTTTCCCTTCGACAGCGAGCCAATGGAGTCAAAGAGTCCCAGTGTGACAGCAGCATCAGAAGTGGCCGCTCGAAGGGTCTATAACCACAGTTTATCAGGTCTTAGATCTGTTTGCAACATCAAAACAAACCTCATAGTTCGTCAAGCCTCCTTGCTGACTGAACTTCATCTCGGCGTGATAGTTCAGGCCGTACGGGTTCTCTCCGTGAGCACCAATATGAGTCTTAAGACCCTTATGCACCATTTTGGCTACCGACTCTGAGGTGTTGAAGAACTGATAGGCTGAAAGCAATTTTATGAGTGCCAGGTCGTTTCGGACTGTTATTCCGATGCTCACAATGTTTCGGCCGAGCTGTGGTTTCTGAGAGCAGATTCAGGTTTGAATGCGGGACAAGCGAGCGTAGTCTGAGTGGTGCTGTATAAGTAAAGTATAGATTCGAGAAAGTTTGTAGCGCACTTGGCATTGTTGGGAATGTCTTCCGTGGCCCAGACCAGCTGCTCACCCCATCCGCCTCCATAATTTACGATGTGGGTGGGCGTGTAGCCTGTTCCGCTCTCAGCGAAGAGCGTCAGCACATCGTCGTAGAGCACTGGGACTGGCAATGCGTGTTCGACAGTTGTCATCCCTGTGATAAAGAATTCGAGCTGGCGAATGGTAGATTTTTTGTAGGACTTACCGTCGATGATATATGTCAAATCCCAATCATAGTTCATCCCACCTTCCGGCACACATAGCATCGTCAAGTTCTTAGCTGCCTTTAACAGTCGTTGACGAGAAGCCCTATAAACCACCCGTCAGCTCAATTCACATCAAACCACGCAGCCACTGACCTAATAGGCAAGTTATAATTCTTATACGATATGCTGCCAATTCCGCCTTCCACTCTGAGCCTTAGAAGCGCCGAGTATGCTTCATCGTTGTCAGCGATGTCTTGGTGGAGGCCGTGGTATCCAGCGCCGTAGATGACGTCTCCGGTAGAAAATATACGTGAGCCGACGAACTGCCCGCTTTCTAGTCTGCTTCGCTCCACGAATCCGTCGACGGTCGAAGAGCTTGGGCTATAACGGCTGATCAATATATGCCAAGGAAAAAGTGGGAATATACGAATACTTGTGTAAGGTCGTAACACCATAAGCCAAGAACGCCTGCAACTCCCACGAAGCAGAGGGATGGATCCCACCAAAGTTGTTCCCTGTAGGGTAGAGTAGCATTCCGTCAACACGGAACCGTTCAAACGAGGGTCAAGTTCTACACCCACAATGCGCATGAACGTCAATAAATCCCGGTATCACGTACCCGCCTTGCGCATTGATCGCTGTCACCCCAGCCGTCTGCACGAAACTTCCCTGCGAAGCTACGCTCTCAATCACCCCGCCCCGGATTTTGACCACGCCCTCGCGGATGAAATCCACCTCGGGGTTGCCAGTTTCCATAGTCAGAACCGTGGCGTTGAAGATGACGAATACGTCTGAGTTCAAGTTGGCGTCGTGCAGATTTTGGTTCATGGCGGCAGCGGCAGCATGTTCCTTGAGGCGCGCGATGTCCGTAGAATGCTCAACGACAACCTCTTGATATTCAACGTGGTCTTTGACGCACGCGATACCAAAAGTAGTTGAATCGCTCTTGATATCAGAGCTGCAGTTGCTCAATCTTGATACCTCGATTGAGTGCAAATACGGGCCTGAGGAAGTTCAGACTTCTCGTCAAAGAAAAAACCCTCAGGGAGAATAATGTTTACCCAAAAACCAAAACAACTTCTTCCCGTCCGCACTCCAGGTAACATCATGCCCACCATCCAAACTCACACGCGTAAGCCCGGCAGTGGCGTTCGCGGGCTTCGCCCAAACCCCTTCATCTTGCTTAATATCCTTGCCAGAGACGTAGTACACTTGATACCCCTCAACGAACGCGATGCCCGCGCTCGAGTACCTCTTATCCTTATCGGAACCAGAGGCAACGGACTTGGCAGCGTGCGGCGAGCTGACAGCGAGCTCCGTCGCCATTCGTCCGGACGAAACAGGCAGATGCGCGTACGTTCCCTCTACGCCGGACGGCCCGGATTCCAAGTCGATGACATACGCACGCTGGGATTGTTGAACCAAAAGCTTGTTGTTCTTCTCGATGAAGCGCATAGTGAGTTTCTCTGACGGCGAGATTTCGGACGGGATGAAGCGGGTATTCTTCATCTCAACCTTTCCGTCGCCCCTGGGGAGCGTGAGGTCGCCGATATACAAACCCGCTCCGGCAGTAGCAATTATCTCTCCAGTGGCACTGTCCCCGCCGCTCTTGAGGAACGCGACGCGGCGGTGACGACCCGAGGATTCAGATACGACGGCGGAGTAGTACCGGCCAAGAGGTAAGCCCCCGACTTCGTGCGCCTTTCCGGCTGCGAGGTCGGCAATTTCGAATGTGGTGAACTTGGTGTTGGACCATCGCGCGTGGATGATCATGTCGTCGCCGGGAACCCATTCCGGGGAGTAGTACGGCGCGGTTTCGTGCAGTACCGGAACGCGGATTGCTGACTTTTTCTTGCCGCCGATGGGTTGCACGTAGGTCACGCCGGCAGCCTGGAACACCACGCGTTCACCTTCTTTATCGGCACGCAACTCCTTCAACGCAGTCACCCGTTGGGTCTCAGCGGTCTCAGCGCCGACCAAATCAAACGACCCGGTCACGGTCTCCGCCAGATGCTTCTCGATGTGAGCCTTGAAACGGATGGGTGAAGGCTGACGAGAGGGGTCGGCGATACGTTCGCCGTGGACGTTGGTGATAGTAGGGACGACGTAGATTTGGCCGGCGGCCCAGATGATGACGGCGTGACCCGAAGGGGTGAAGGAGAAAGAGGGGTAGGTGCCCATGGGGGCCGAGATGGTGGAGAGGTCGAAGGTGAGGCCATCCCAGATGTGGTGGATTGAGCCGGTGTGGAGGTCCCTGTAAGTGATAGGTATGTTAGCTGGACGATTGCAAGGTATGCATTGATATGAATGATGCATACTTGAATACAAGGAGTTCATGATCGCGGTCCCGACGCACAAAAGCTAAGGTGCGGCCGTCGGGCGATAGCTCAGGACGGCTTGCTCCACCTGGAGACGCGGAGACCAGAGTTTCGGTCTTCTGCGTCGTGATATTGTACGAAAATATCGAGTATATGCCGGAGTGAACGTCTGCGAACTCCATTCAGAGCCAGCTTTCAAAACCCATATACTAGAAACGGGTACCTTTGCTGTAAGAAAATTCGCTCTCGTCGCGCACATTCTTGCTGAATATGACGCTGTCCTCCCCGTACCAGATAAACTGTTCTGGGCCTATTTGTTGTTCCCCGTATTGCTCGTTTGTCCATCCGCGAGGAAGGGTACGCCCGAGAACCCGCTTGCCACTTCCAACCTCGATGGTTTTGGTGTCGCCTGGCTTTGGTACAGTATATTCCCAGCCTTCACCGGCGCCGAGGGACCTAGTGCTGGTGTACCATTTGGTAGCAATAATTCGGTCAGGGTTGGAGGGATGGAAGCGTGGCTCCGAAACGAAGCGAAAGGTTTCGTTGGTGACGCGCTGAGCTGCGCGAAGGTGTCAGGAAGGCATCGGAGCAATAAGAGTTGGCGCGAACCGTCATGGCGGCCCTCACGAATCAACCGATTGACGCGTCTTTCTTCGGTTTCTTTCACACCGAGAGATAGCAAGTGTGCGTCGTGAACCTTGGAAGCCAAGGCTTGCTTGAGCAAGACAGAACCCGCACCATTAGTCGGCCTGAGATCGGCAGCCGCGCAACCAGACCAAGGTTTAACCCAGATATTTTCGACCCCAAGGCCCGCGTCGCTTTTGAATGCAATGCGGTCACCATTGGGAGAGAAAGCGGGGTTAGCGTCATGTGGGACACCAAGTAGAATTGGACGCGCGGTCGCTGCTGCGCCGCCCGCCGCAGCTCTTGATACTTCGGCGCCGGGAATGCAATAGAGATCACCGAGCATGTCGAAGACGACGTCGCCCTCTGGGCTCACGTCGAGACGGAGCCATGTCCCCTCTGTTACGTCGTACCCAAGGGTGCGAGGGTACGCGTAATCAGTAGAGATATCCCAGGGGGTTTGTTCTCGGTAGGGCCAGACTGAATGGGAATGAGCGGAAGAATTTCAAGGAAGTGGTAGCGACCAACCATCGTCTTTCCATTCAGGGTCAGCAGTTAGAGGTTTGGGGACGTTGGTAAAGCCAGATTGACGAATGAAGGGTAGGGAAGTAGATAATATGGCGGCAGCAGAGAGCAGGAGGAGGAATTTGAGTGCTTTGACTGAACGGCCTCTGGCTTGAGGGGCCGCTCCAGTGTATGGTGGAGGGAATTGAGAATGGGCAGGGACGGCGCGCTTGGTGTCCATGGTGGGAGGACGTAAGAACGCGTCGCGTCAGGACATGGATGATTCGCCGCGGCGAAGGGTGCATAAGTAATCGATTTTTGCTTAACCTTTAGGTTAGGCTACTTACACCACCATTTTATTCAAATGTCAAAATAATGTCCGAGGTGTGATGTCCTCGGAACCATGATTTGCGAGCTCCAACAGCTCTCAATTTCGAAATGTCCTCAGAAGCGTGGTTGGGACAGTCTGTGGATGGTTGAAGGACATCCTAGAAGGTTGTTCAAATCTTAAGATATATACTGGAATCTTAAGCTCGTCTGATTCAACAAGTACTGTATTTGGAGTAGCTATATCCCCCAATAAACTCCTTGTGACTTAGTATTGAATGCACAATGTATTCCAAGGAAGTTCATGAAGTTCCTCGAGCGGACGCAACCTTTTGCTGCTGGATTTGGCGTCGAACTCGAGAAAACGATGAAGTCCCCACATCGCATCATGACGTGGCATCATTCAATGGTGATGTTTGTCATTACGGTCTCCGCTGCCACGTCACTCTCTTGTCTTCTTCCCTCATCCCCCCTCCAAACTCCTCGTCTTTCACGACACCCCAGAAGGAAGCTCGAAGCCTCTGACACTGTCATCTCTCCTCAACATCCCTTCAAGCTTCAATCTTCAAGCCTCTTCAAGTCCGTTGTGGCACGAAGATCTCTCCACCTCAGGCAAGAGTCGCAAGTCCGCAAGATCCAAGAACCTCACTGTGCAAGGCTGAGACTGCAAGACAACGGTCGCAAGAGTCCAAGGCCGCAAGCTGAAAACTTCTCAAGAGTGTAACCCATGCAAACCTTCATCAAAGTCCTTGCCGTCGTCCTCCCCAAGCCTCTCTCATCAACACGCTTCGGCCCTCTCCCCACCTCTCTTTCTCTCCATCTTCCGGAAAATTATCATTTACTTCCTCTCCCTCCTCTTCTCCTCTCCCTCCTAGAATCATTTGTGTAGCCACTCAATGTATACTTTTGTTGCTTGCAATACCATTTTTTTATTTGTATTTTGATCGAATTTAAGAAGCAATTCAAATATTATTTATGGCAAGCGCCGTCAGCAAACTGGCTCTAATGTCCTGGAGAGCTTCAGCGCAGAATGTCCCCAGGACATCATCGCCGACGGATTGTCTGGGAATCGATGTTTCGGTCTCCAGGGAATGTTTCGGAGATGTCAGCTAACAGCATCTGTCAAAACGTCCTCCGGAGGTCCGGAACAAACGGTGGTGTAGACGGGCTTGGATTTGTGGCATCAAAACAAATAAGAACCAAATAACTGATCGGGTCATTCTTGTCATGTCAGCTTTCGGCGCTGTCTCCGTTCCAACAATCAATCCGAGACGGCTGTGATCAACTCTGACTAACTCGGAACATTTCCGTCAACTTGACAGCTCCCTATATCAACGTCAACCTCCTTGGGGTGCTGGCCTTCCAAGTACTTGCGCTCACTCTCAATGCAAGCCACACCAACACATCTCGTTAATGGCCATACGGCCACCGCACTACAGTCCTCCGAAATACATTCGCGAATCTCCGCACACTATGCTCGTTCTCTGGGGCTCCTTGTCTCCTCTCATGTCCCCAGCCTCTTTGTCTCTCTATCTGCAATGGCGTCCGTCACCGGCTCAAATTCTCCCTTCTTCACCCATCACCCATTCGCTATCCGTGTCGCGGAGAACTTACCCGCCGACATTATGTTGGCAAGTGACTGGAGTACAATCTGTCGAGCTGCGGCCTGGAACGGCGGTGTTGTTTTTGCAACGGGAACTTATGAGGCTGCATTCAATCTTCTTCCCGGTATGTGTCTATTTCATCTATTCCTACCTCATCCACTCCTTGCCGCTCCCTATCCGTCTCGCTCCGCCTCTCTCGCATTGCGAGACCACCCCGTCTCGTTTTCCTGTTTTCTTGTAACACAAGCTAACTCGAGACCTAGCCCAACGAAGCATCGCAGAACACATGCGTGCTGTACCTGGTACAATGGATATGCCAGCTCCGCCTCCCGCTGTCCTCCCCATCCAGCCAGCTGCATCTTCTGCGATGCAGGCCCAGTTACATGTATCACAGTCCGAAATTAGCACGTATCGTAGTCTTCGTGGATCCGTTGATACGGCCACAGTTCAACGTTCAACGTTCAATGTTCATGCAAAGCAAAAAGATGTTCAACCCACTGTCGAGCGATGTGTTCATGATGTCGTTCAAAACAGCACAGAACAGAGGTTGCAAAGTTCAGAACCATTCGTTCAAGGCGCTGAATACCTTCGAGATGATGGTCACCAATCACTTCCTGCGCCTTCACTAGAAACTGACCCATTTGTTCAGCTCAGTCTGGATGAGAAACATTCAGTTGTTCATTTTCTTGTCGTCACCAGCAGATCAACTGTGCTTGCATTGAGAAATATGGCTGCACGCCACGAAAATATGTCCAGATTAAGCACGGAACGTAAGGAGAAGAAGGGTGCAACTTTGCAGACCGAATTTGAACATCATCGATGTACCAAGGCATGTCTAATACTCAAATCCGAAGCGACGCGCGCAGGCATGACCTCTACAGTTGTCGTGACCGCCACTGAACTCCAGGAATCGTCACTCATTCTCAAACTCCGCTCCGGCTTGCCAGGCAAGAGAAAAGCAGCGGCAACCCGAGGAGGCCCCAGAAAACGCCAGAAGATGGCTGGCGGAAATATTGATGTTCGTAGTTTTCCGGTAATACTTTCTCAAGCCGAAAAGGATCAGATTATACGGGAATTTCGAGAGAGCACCAGTAATATGGCTCTGAAGCGATATGAATGTTCGTTTTGCGGCAAGCTTGAGCTTGGTTCCGAGGTCAAGATGAAACCTGCAGCGGATCTCAATATTTCTCTGCTCGAAAAGGCAGTACAACAACTGCGTGTAAATCATTCCCAACCATGCATCGAATCTTTCAAACGCTCCTCTCTGATCAACAATTCAACTTAGGTGCTTTGCCATCTTTGCAATCTCTCTGTGACCAACAATGTGTTTCGAAGTCTTCCGCTCCGCAGTTATGCCAATGGTCTCTGGATAGGTGAAGTGCCTCCCGAATTGCAAGATCTGACATTTCTTGAAGAACAATGTATTGCGCGTGCACGAGCCACAAGATGCATGTACAAGATCAACCTCGGACCCACTGGCCAACTTGCTGCGCGCGGCAACGTCTGTATCTTACCACAGGACACCAGTTCTTTCCTCCACGCAATGCCAGCTCCCTTGTTCAAGCTTCGAGATGAAATTTGTGTTGTACTTGTTGGATCACCAGACACGGAAGTTACTCAGGATACCTTGAGAAAATCACCCCTTCTAGTGCGCCGCGCACACATACGGAGAGCATTATTTTGGTTGATAGAGAACAATCCATTATACTCGGATCTGGATAAGAAATCAGTTGTTGAGAACCTTGAGGAATATCCCGAGTATGACTGCCCGCTCGCAGTGAAAGAATTTGTTCGCACCAACTCTGCCAGTAACCAAGGATCATCGTACACAACTTATTCTGACCAAGCTAACTCACACCTATTTGAAGCGGCAGAAACATTCGAACTTACCTCAACATCAGGAAAAATCCGACCCCATATATAGACCAACATAGTCAATGTAGTCGGCATAGTCCTGTCGTTTACCCCCTGTTATATAGCGCACCATAGCTGCCCCTCGACAGTATGTATGTCGCTGTAGTTGATATAGTTACAGTCGGCGCAATGTAGTCCTGTAGTCTTGTAGCAGAATAGGCAATATAGCTTGTTGTCGCACAATATATTGTCATCGGAAGGGCTCATGCTCATGAACATATGATACAACGAAAGCAACATGATATTATTAACCAGATACAATGCGTACTGGGCGAGCTAATGATGTCCATCTGACGACTCACGCACCTTCGACCCGCAAATCCTTCTGTTGTGTTATATTCGTTCCGGCCGCCACAGGAAGGTAGTGGAGATTGCCGACACCGGTCCTGAGGTTTGAGCAGGTAACACTGACGACTAGCGAGTTATTGTTAGCAAAATAGATATAACTGAGAGGGACATGGGCACGCACCCAAACAGAGATCGAGAAAGAAAATCGGCAAGCGGCAACGAAGTCTGGATACAACAGAATGGGAGAGGATAAATCTTGAATGAGAACCTTGAAAACAGTCTACATCTTGAATGATAGGCTTCGAAGAACATCGCTTGAATCAACAGTCTTGAATTCGGAATCGGTGAAGTTGGACAACGCGAGAGCTTGAGTTCCAGAAGCTTCCGGCTTGATAAGGCTTGATAGTTGTTAAGCAGCTTGGATGGTATGGGTCGGAGACTAGACTTGTATTTGAGGAGCGGGGTCGTGCTTGAGATCTGGTTAGAGGTGAATTGAGGGCGAACGCAAAGCCATTTGTTTCGAGTTAAAGAGAGGTGAGAATCTTGCTGATCAATGTGGCATTGAAGCGTTGAGACTTTGAGAAGAATGTGGTGGAAGCGGGCAGCGAGGGTGAGGCAAGGAGAGGCGGGGAGAGGGATGGATGGTGGTGGAGTGGTGGTGGGAAGAGAAAGAGAGTGGCCATCAAAATCAACCATCGACTGCGGAACACGTGTCGCGCACGGACCCTGATGCCAAGACTTTCGGACTTGGTCGTTTCCGTCGTTTTTTCCCTGTCCCCATCCTTCTGCTCTTCCCTGTTCGTTGCCGTCGTATCTCCCCTACTGAACCAACCGAACCTTGAATTTGACTCAAGCCTTCAATGCTTTAAACATACCAGATTGACAAGCCGCCTATCTCTCAGCTCTGTACGCATCGCCGCCGACGATTTCCGAATTGGAGAAGTTTCGATGTAGTCGGAGTCGGGTGGGAGGTAGTTGATTTTGAATGAAAGATGCATGTCTACCACATATTCTCCGTACAATGTTTGTGAGTCCTATCATCGTACTTCCTGCGGAAGTTCTATACCTGTTACTGTAGATTGTGTTGCTGTTGTAGACTTTGGTGTTGTCAATAGTGGGCTGTATTGCCGTGCAGACATGGTACATAGCGACCCATAGCGGCTCCCTGGAGCAACATCGGCCATGTAGCACAATATATTTCCCTCCGAAGCTATATCGACTACGAGCACTACAGCGAGCAATATACCCACGCTGGCAGCTACGGCCCGAGGAGTTTTTCCTGATGAACCACACTGATCGATGTAGATAATCTTCAATCGACTTACAAGCAACGGAAACTTCAAGCGCTTCATCGGCTTAAGAAACAGGAAACAGAATTCGTCAAGTTTCCTTCTGGGAGTACTCCATTACACACCTCGAGGAATCCCCGTGTGTTCGGATGGCTATGGCCGACTCTGTTCCCATATGGTGTTGGCATGCCTGAGAACAACGAACTTAAGTCGTCGCCGGATTTCAAATTCCGCAATGTCGACACTTTACCCGCATGTTCAACATTTGCTATGTATTGCCGATAAACGGTTCCAGATTCACAAGTCCTTCATATTTGTCATGAGCAACATCATTCAGCGTCGTCAATCCTCTTTCAACTCGAGACTGGCCGTCAATCGCTCCTGGTTCCCTGTGATTCAACAGTTACTGCCCAAAGTTGACACAAAATCGATGGAAACATATCAAACAAAAATCGAAACGAACCCATTCGCAAAGCCCGAATCTGAAGGCGAAAAGGCAGCGGTTCAATTGATGAAATACCTGAACTATGTTTCGGATCATGTCCCTGGATCTGTAGGCGACGTTAACAAGATGAAACAGCAAGCGAAAAGTAAAGTGATATGTGAAGGCTTACCGCATGTTTTTGCAACAATCAATCTAGCAGATTCTCATAATCCTGTAGCTCAAGTCTTGGCCGGAAGAGAGATCAATTTAGACACGATTTTTCATGCGCTTGATTCGAGAAACGAAGGCAGTACTCGTGCTAAAGTTTTGGCTAGTAATCCAGTCGCCGGAGCAGAATTATTTCACTTGATGATAACAAAATTCTTCGAAATAATTTTGGGGACAAAACGAGAGTCGGGTATAGGAATATTTGGCGAAGTTGAAGGTTGGTATGCAGTGATTGAAGCCCAAGTGCGCGGAACACTGCACACTCATCTTTTGGCATGGCTGCGTGGTGCTCCAAAATCTCCGTTGGATATGAAAGAGAAACTTAATGCTGATCCGGAATTTAAACAGAAACTCACCGCTTGGTATGATGATATAATATGTCAAAGCTTTCCCAAAAACACAGTACCATATGTTCCAGCAGAGGGTATGCCAAAGCAGCTACCAGTCTTGAGCCGTCCTTTGGACCCAGATTCACCGCTTTATTCTCGAGAGAGAGATCAACATCATCGAAATCTATGCGAAAATACGGGACTCGTCCACGAGCACAATGCAACCTGTTTCAAACACTTACCACGGTGAAACGGTGCGTGTAGGTGTAGGCGTGAAATATACCGAAATATAAAATCACAAAATCTAATCCAATACGACGTGTGTGTGTGTGTGTGTGTTCGGGGTGGCGGGAGCACGTATCGTCCCTCAGAATACTTGTGCAAGCTTCAATCAATCAAGGTCGCTAACGTTTTGAGCGGGACGAACTACTAGATTGTCTAGCGAGAACGTAGCGGGCAAAACGATTCGCAGCGGGAGAAGCGAAGAGTCACTCTTTCTGAGACTTCGAAATGAGAAATTCTGAGTCTAGCGGGGAGGGTCTCCGTGCCAATAGAAAAGCGTCGCCCGGTAGTGGATCGTCAACCGGCAAGAAGCTTTCTGGATGACAACCGGCGGGCAGAAGGCGCGGCTCAGCGGGGACGGGGTTCTTATACGACCGGCGCGGCTCTGGCGAGAAGCGGGGCTCTTATGTCGATGGCGCGGACACTAACAGTGACCCGGGCAGTTACACCACTACGCGGCGGCGAGCTCGAACGGGGGTCTTGGTTATACCGCGGAACGGCTGGCACACGGGGCGTCGACGGCGCGGAATCAAGCTCGAACGGGGGTCTTGGTTATACCGCGGAACGGCGAGAAACGGGGCTTCGTATTTCAGGAGGGCTCGGGCTCAAAGGCTGGCGGGGCTCTCAAAGTTCTGGCGGCTCGGTATGCCACAAGTCTTTCCGTATCACTCGAATCTCTCTCAGATATCAAGTCTAGTCTCTTTCAAAGTTCATTCAAATTCTAGAGTCCCGCTACAAACTGCCCTTGTCTACGGGTAGGTAATTGACTGAGTAACCAAAAGTACACCGGGAGATTAAATACATGCAGCGGGAGCAGAAACAACCAAATAAAATCATGATGAGAGAGTGTCAAAGAGTGATGCCGCGCCCGCTGGGAACCAATGGTATATTCAGGATTGCGAGTCGTGAGTGAAAAGACTGCCTCCCGGAGAAAGTCCCATGCGGGCGGGTGGGTATCGCGCCTTATTGCAGTGCAATGGCGTGCTGGTTGCCATGTCTCCAAGGAGAGACACGAAATATCTTCTTCATAATGTCTGCTTGCCGCTGGTCGAGCAAAGGTCAAGTTCGCCCCCCGCCGTCCGTACTGGTGGCGGCTCGAGTGCGGTCAAGTTCTTTTAAGTTCTTCTGTCATCAGGAAAGAGGCTCCCGCTTGAAGCAGGGCAAGCCAATATAATCCAAAGGTTCGCCACTCGCCGAGAGACTCCCCGATATCAACGGTATTTGACACCGGCATCGTCGGTTGGTCTCCCCGCTAGTGAACCCGAGGCAGCCGATGCTCCCCGGTTGATCCAGTCCACTCGTCGGCTAGCCGGGTACTCGGCGATAAGCCCGCTGCTCGTGTAGGATCAAGTCTTCCTTGATCTGGCCCTCCTGTGAGGTCTTGTTCGACCCGCCGAAGGTGATGTTCCCGGCGGCATGTCCCCCGCCAGTACTAATGAGTTCGTCTGTCCGTCCGTCTGATTCGTTCTATGGTGGGTCGGCGGTTTAGCGCCTAACTTCAGGGTTTTGGTAATTCCTCTTGGTGGCCTCCGGCACCTTAAGGCAACGGTTTCCCGCTACGCTCTCGGCCCAACAGTAGTAGTAGTTGAAGTCAGAGTCCCGTTCCCATGTTTAGGGAAAACGTCGCTAAGCTCCCGCTACCAGATGATGATGTCCCGCTGGCTTATCGGCCATCCTAAGCAATAAGATACTACCCTCGAGGTAGAGTATATCTTCTGTAATCCTAGCCTCACTTCCTCCCGCTGATAGGTACAGAAATCGATAAATTTCTGTGGTTTCACGCGTAGCCGCTGAGCGGCCCCTATCATCTCCCCCTTTCTAGATTTCAACTCTCCCCGAGTTGACGGTGGGTGTTCCGCCCGCTGAGCGACTTGTCATCTTTCAGAGGAAGGGGACTTCAAGACCATCTCGTCTTGAAACGATTTCTGATAAACGCTGGCGACCGCCAGCGAGGCCCGACGATCCCGCCAGTTCCCTTCTGTATTCCATTCCAGAATCAGCCCTCTGGCTTCCCGAAACTCTCTTTCGACCTATTTTTAGGCCGACCCTGCAAGGCCATTCAATTCGAACCTTATCCTTCGCCGCGGCGCTCGGACTTCGTCAATCGTCATCGGGAATGCATTGACTTCCCGATTGGGAAGTACATCAGCTTCTTTTCATTATATCCAAACTTTATCGTTGTAGGTCCCTGCTTCCACCTTTCTAGGCCCGCAGCCGCAGTCTGACTCAGATTTTTCGCTCTCACGGCGGCGCTTCTCTATTCAAATGTTTTTCTCTGAGGTTTTTCAGAGAATCCCATCAAGAATTTCGAGCTCCGCCGCTCGACGTATAAAAGAGCCAGAGGTTTTGTCGAGGTTCCCATCAAATTTTCCTCTGTTCATCCTGTTTTCTTCTATTTTCAACTTCTTTTATCCCAAGCCCGCCAACGTATTGACGTGAGCCTTCCCCGCCAATCGTCTTTGAGACTTTTTACTGAGTTTAGGACTCATGTTGGATGTTTCACACCCAGCATGACCTCCGCTGCCGCTCCTGCTCCCGCCAAGGACTGGTACCGTGCCCTCCGCCGCCTTTCGAGTGACGAGTTCCGCGACCTCAAGCAAATCGCTATCCCCGCTGTGGCCAAGCAGCAAGACTCCGCCAACCTTTTCAGGTTCCTCAACAACATCCGGGCTATTATGGTAGGTCCCCGCTGCTGCTAGTCGGCGGCGGCTCCCTCTGATCGTCCGTTTTCTTTAGACAGACTCGCGGGCCAGGCTGGGCGATCTTCGCGGCTGCCCGCCGTGGCTGATCGCCCTCCACTATTCCCTTCGGGACCGCTGTGAACCTCGCCGACCCGGGCCAAGACTACCCCCAGCTCAGGGAGATGCTGTTGACAAGATCGGAGATCCTCCACTTCGGCTGCCCCGGTGAGCAACTTGTTCTCTTTCTTTCTAGTTCTTGGCTGACCCGTCCGCTCGTTGTTGCAGGACACATATTTGCGTGACTTTACGGACGTCAACGCGTCAAAGCAGCTGCCCGGCGTACCCTCGCTCGCCCCGCCCCGCAGCGCCTCCTCAGACGCCTAAGGTCACTCCAGTATCTGACCACCCAGCGGGGTCCAAGTCGCGGAAGCCAGTCCCCGCCAAGGCGTCTTCGTCGTCCTCCTTGCAGGGTCCAGCGCAACCCGGCCCTTCTGCGTCCACCAAGTCCAACAAGGTAAGTCGAGTATGCCAGATCCACCGCCGGGCCCGAACTAAACTGGTTCTGATTTTTCAGGGCGGCGGCGGGCCTCGTTACGGTGCCATCCCCAAGGAAGTCCCTCAAGTCGTTATCATCACGCCGGCGCCCGCAAGCGGTCCGAAGCGCAAAGCCCCCGATACCCCCGCTGAGGACGAAGAGCCTAAAGGCAAGAAGGGCAAGGTAAGCCCCGCTGCCAGTAAAGCCCCTTTGTTTCTCGACTCAGGCCTTTTCACTAGCCCGCCAAGGCACCGGCTTCGGAAGGTATCTTCAATATTTATCAGTTCCTTTGCGAACATAACGAACGCGCCCGCTCAGGCCACGACTCCGACATCGAGGTGATCGAGACCAAGGACGCCCCCAAGGCCCCGGTGGCTAGTTCGAGCCGTAAAGGTACCGTCCCCGAGCTAACCGTTCTTTCCTTAACTTTCTTATTCCTACCAACAGCCGCCCCCCGCTACCAAGACCGTCAAGACCGGCACGAAGACGCCGCTCCCCATTTCTGCTTCGGTGGCGGTTAGGGACGTGTCAGAGGCCATGCTCATCCAGAGCATCCTTCGCTCGGAGGACATCGTCCCCGTCAAGACCAAGATAAGTTTTCTTTCTTTGTTTCCCCCTTGTAGCCGCTAGGCTGACTTCTTTGCTTACAGCGGGGTTGCCCACAGTCAGACTTTGAACCTGCGCTCTCACCCCCGCCGTAACCGTCTGCCAGAAGAAGCCGGCTTCGTCCAGCCCAACAAGGGCGTTCTCCACCAATTTCTCAGCATGCTGCCGGCCGCCATTCGCGAAGACCTTCCCTTCGACGAGGAAACCAACCGCTATGTCATCACAGACGATTGGATTCGCCAAATGCTGAACTTGTCGCGCCCGCAGGTGAGTTCTCTTAGCCACTCTCCCGCTAACTCAACTTGACGCCTTTCATTCCAGGTCGGCCCCCGATGCACCAACTGCCTCAGTTTCGGCAGTACTTGTGTCATCGAGGGCACTCCCGCCATGTGTCGCGGCTGCCGCCAGAAGAAAACGACCAACAGCTGCTCGCTGCTCATGAGCGGTGAAGTCTTGGGCGCGCTAGGACCCGAGGTCCTTCGTTACGCTGACATGTCCAACGCGGGTGAGTTTTCCAAATTTCTTGGTTCCCGCCTGGACCTCTTTCTAATAATCTTTCAATTCCAAGGTTGGAAGGAGAAGATGGAGAACGCGATGGCCCTTGGCCGTGTTGCCGCCGACGCCAATACCGCCGCTATTCGTGCCAACTCGGAGTACCAGTACGGTCTCCTTCAACTCCTTCTGGTGATCCTCAAGACCCGCCGCTCGCTGACTTACGAGGAGTTCTTGGATCGGTTTGCCGGGGACGACGAGGCTGAGTGCGACTTCCTCATGGAAGTCACGCTCAAGTTGGCGATGGCTCAATCGCTGACCGCCGAGTCCGACCTTCACCGTGGTTGGGTTTGGCACGCGGTCTCTTACGACGATCTCCGCTCCCCGCTGCCGACTCCCTTCAAGTCTGCCTGGGATTTCTACAAAGCCGTCGACAATCGCGAGCTCAATGACCACTACGGCTTCTTCCTCATCCCCGCCCTTGCCGACAAAGAGGGCAAGGCGCAGTGGGTCGAAGTCAAAGTGAGTTTCACCATTTCTAATCCTTTCTAGTTCTAATTCGTCAACACCCGCCAGGCCGACGACTGCCTCGACGTCCTTTTGGACGACAAGAAGTTGCCAGCGGGCGTGTCGGACGTGAAACTGCGCAATCGCCTCGCCCGTGAACTTCAGCAGTTCGAAGGCCTCACAGTTCCCGAGAAGACCGCCGACGGGCGGCCCCACCCCTTCAAAGTTCTTCGCGATACGCCCGGATTTTTGGGCAAGCTCAAGAAGCTCGGCCAGGTGACCGACATTCCCGATGTCGCAGAGCCAAAGCCCGCTCCCGCCAAGAAGAAATCTCGCAAGAACAAGAAGGTGCCGGTCAGCAAGCCCACCGTCGAGTCCGACGGGGAATACGAGCCGCCGGTCGAGGCTCCCGCCCCCAAGACTCCAACCGCAGCTTCCGAGGTCGAGGAGGAGGACGAAGACTCTGAAGAGTCAACCGACCGTGAGTGACTTTAGCACTCCTCTTTCTTTCAATTACTTATTTCTCTTTCTAGCTGAAGACCGCTTCCCGCCAGCCCCTGAAATGTCTGCCAAGAGGGCCGGGAAGCAAAAAGCCGTAGAGCCCGTCGACAGTGCCGGCGAGGAGGAAGCTGACCAGGATGCCGCCGGCGAAGACGACGTCCCCGAATCGGGCATCATCGACTTGGGAGAGGAGGATGACATGGCCCCTAGTTCTTGGGAATGCCGCCGCCTCCGTTCGATGGCGCAGCGTCTTGAAGGTAAGGCCCCCCAACTACTCTCTTTTCGTCCGTCTCACTGACTACTTCATAGCTTGTCGGCGGCACCTTCTTCAGTCGGGCGGGGAGGTAAATCTCCCCCTTTCTTAATCCTTTCTCTTCAATTCCTGACAAGTGCTTTTCCGCCAGAAGATTGTTTCATCGTGGGGGCCGAGCGGCCCCCAAAAATATATTATTCGCTAAACGTATCGCAGGGTCCGGGTCCCTTCATCCCGATTGCAAATGGTTTCGTAGTGCGCGGTGCAGCCTGGCAGAACATTCGGTTCTGCCCGCTGCACCCTTCAAAAAATAAAAATATTCTTTCCATAGTATATAGCAGCATGTGCCGGCCAAAGAGCCGATGAAATAAAAGCTTTTGAATTGCGCTGCTCTTTCTTGTGTGAAAATCTTTAAGTTCCTTCTGAGTTTCTGAGTCAAGTCCCCGCCGCGAGCTTTCTTAAGTATTGAGTTAAGAGTCCGAGCTAGGGAATTTCGACAAAGTACCGCGCCCGTCGGCTGGATACGACTTAGAGAGCGGGTTGAACACAGAACGTCAAGTTTTTCAACATGCCGAGCGGCCATCAACGCTTATCACCGTTCTTCATCTTCTAGCGGGGATTGCCCGCGGCTTCTCTTCTGACTATCAGCGGCTGTCCTCGGGCTCCACCGGGTGGCTAGTTCCTCATTCTCCCGCTGGTCTCGTAAGAGTGATAACGTAGAGTAGGGACTGGCCCGGCGGCCCGAGCTGCCGCTACCGTACTTGTATAGTTGATAGGGGTAGATAGCCAATCAAACCATCTTTTTCCTTCAATCGTCATGCCTCAGCCCATAGGTGAAGTCTTAATCGACTACATTGCTTCCCGGTGGTCAGTCAAGACTTTGTGCGCAAGATCTATACTGTGGTAGGCTGTCCTCGCCACATTTCTGCGCCAAGTCCGACCAGCCGCTAGCCAAATCTCGTCTGCACGCCTTGCAGTGACGCCGGCGAAGACTGTGAATTTCTTCACTGGGGCTCAAAGTGCACTCGGTGCCGGGAGGCGAAGGTCCCTAAATGCCTGTTCGCCGGGGTGGATTGGTTCAAATATACCTATCCGTCTTCGACCTTTCCGACACTTTTCATCTATCGCAGCGGTAAGTCCTGCCGCTCTTCGAATTCTCATCTTCCTTATTCTATTCAGGCGGCACTTTGTACGACCTTGCATTCCTCGAACTCTGGTACCCACTTGCGCCTCGGCGGCTTAAGCCCCCGATATGTTTATAGGCTCGGTGGACGGTGAGCCCGCTGACTTCTTGCGTCGGCGGGAGGAATTTGCTGGCGACCTTCGTGACTGGGGACATTGCTCACGACCTAAACCACGCCGCTCACTCCAGCCGGCGGGCTGTATTTCTACAACATCCTATCTCGAGTTTTACGCGAGTGGCGTACCCAGGATCGCTCGATCCATGCCCAGTGCGACGTCGACGCAGCTATCCTGCTCCATGATATCAGGCGACGGGGACTCTGATGTTCCGACCGTCGTGCCCTTGGCCCAAGGCACGCGCCGCCAGACCTTCGAGCGGTAACCCAGGCTAGTAGCTTTTCCCCGTTAGGGTCAAATAAATCTCTTTGCCCGGTCGCAAGCCGTTATCGTGATGTCTGATTCCTTCTGAGCTTTTTGGTCCGGCAGCCGGTGGTACTCACCCGTCGGCTATAGGTTTTACTTATAGCGGCCGGTGCCCAGTGAGTCCTTCGAGCGATGCCCGCCTTTTCTTTGGCAGCGACTTTTTACTCAGAACGCTTTAGGAGCTTCACCGGTCCCTCAGAGTACCAGCTCGTACTTCAAGCTCAGTTTGTGGGTCTTTCGTTCTTTCTCAGTGTTCTCCCGCTGACGGGTGCCTCTTCTTAGCCGGAGTATGAATGCCAGTGCTGCCTCAAGAACTACCGCCATTGCATCTGGATTCAGTGGGGTGAAGCCTGCCTCAGCTGCATGTTCATAGGCCGCGCCGCCTTGTGCTGCTACACTAAGAAGTCCGTCTGGCAGGCCGAGAACAGCCGTCGTCGCGACACTCTCCTAGCCTCTCGGCCAGGTAAGTCTGCTTTCTATCTTTATACCTCCCAGCGGGGGGCCCTTAGTGAATTTTAGCTCCCTCCGCCGGACGGATCGCTCAGTTTGACTGGTACGCCCGGGCTGCCGGTGCCCGACTCGACGAGAAGAGGTACATTGACGTGCGTACTTGCACCATCCTCGCCGCCAGGTCCATGCTCGGCACCCTTGGGTTCGGCCAGCTACGCTTCTTGTACGGACTGTGGTTTGACGCGAAGGGGGCGGGCGTACGAAGGAAATTGTAGATCTCCTCCGGGATAGGTTAGACGCTGTAGCCCTCCAGTCCGGCGCAAGGCTCCCGCCCCGTCATGTTCATCGGGCCGTAAGCGTAGTAGGAAATATATTCCCACTGTCAAACGAACTTGCATCTTTAAAACTCTGTTTCAAGCTGCCCGATTAGGAAGGCTTCTTAGAAACCAAAGCTTCCTCGTGTTTTTGCCCAGCGGGAGCTCAGCACCTCGTTGGATATTCCACATGTATTGCGGATCTTCCGGGGAGCATCGGGTGCAATGAGTCCCGCTGTCGATCTTTCTGTTTCTGGGTCTCCCGCCAGGTCTCAGAGAGATATTTAAGCTGGCGGGAAGGTCCCATTTGCTTCAGTCGTCTACTCATGTCTTTGCTGGAACATCCACTCTTCCCGAATGACCCCGTCGGCCCGCTCAGGGGAGTACTATGTACGTTCCTGAACATTTTGCCTCGGGTAATTCCTCATCATTCGGCAAGCCTGGCCGAGTATGCTCTGCGTGCCTCAACGCCCGTTCTCATTGCGAGTTTACTGAGTGGGGGAGCGTCGTGCACCCGCTGTTTACTTGCTGAAGCACAACTGCTCGTACACCCAGACCGCTGAGCTGGCCGATGAAATTGCTGCCCGCCGGGCACCGTTTCAAAGAGGGTCCCGATCGTAAGTGACGACTTCTTTCTCATCTGTTGCGCCACAACTGATTCCCCGCTCGCTTCTAGCGGCTACGAAGGAACAGCTTGCTGCTTGGGATGTCCTTCACGAGGGGACCCTGGCGCAGTTCCCATTCTGGCAACAATACCATTCTGTAATCGTCGGGCGGAACGTCGCAGAGGCAGCCCAACGGCTGTCTTTTTACTTCGAGGGCCCGCTTGGTTTTCCATCTTCTTCAGGAGGCCAAAACGGCTAATCTCCCGGCTGCGTATGTTGCTGTTATCCGCGAGCGGTTAGACGTTCTCGCCAATAATCTTTTCCTGGATCTTCCGGCTAGGATGCGGGCAGTGTAGATACAGGCACATGTACTTTCGGATAGTTCGTTCCGATAGCACACGCTCCCGGCCCCATGTGAGGCCTTGGAAACATTTATTTCTTGGTAAAGATGTGCCCGCTGCCCTCAAATGACGTGCTAGGTGACCCACCTCTCCCCCTTTCAGAAATCTCAACTGTCCCCAGTTGATCGATCAGAGGAAATTCAGGTTCCCCTGGCAGCAAATTTTCGTGCCACGGAACGATCGGGTGCGTTTGAAATAATTTTCTGCGCCACCGGCGGGTGCATCTACCATAAATGGTAATCCAAGTTCGGCCGTTGACCAAATTTCGTCCAAATTATCCTTACGGCGTTAATTACGGTCCGCTCGAGTATAAGAAGCAGCGGGCGGACGGGTATACCCCCCAGCCTCGTCTACTGTCTTTACTCTGCTTCCTCCAAAATGTCTCAAAACGATTACAACACCGTCAAAGCCGATTTCCTCAAGGCTATGGACGTTGCCGCCAACCTCGTCAAGTACTCGCCGCCCGAGTCTCGTAAAAAACCAGCTCAAGGACGTCGCCGAGATTCTCGTAAGAGCCGCCGGCTACATTGACCAGTCTCGTTTTGTTAACATTATTCTTTCGTTCGTAGGCGCGCCTTCCCCCCCGCTCATGCCTTTCATTTTGGAAGACAAGAGCGCGGTCCTTCGTGAGGCAATCTTCACCTCGCGTGAATATTACCACTCCTTGTACGACCCGGATGGTAAACGGGACGTGACCTTTCCCCGCTGGGTACGATGCCCTGCGGCGGATCACCAAGGCCATTCACGAAGACCGCTCCAAGAAGGCGATCCCGCCCGTCTCCACCGTTTCTTCTTCCAAGGGGACCCGGGTCGGTTTCACTAACTTTTATTGTTGTGCCCCACCATTGACTCACAATCATCCCCCGCTAGAAGAGTACTCGCGGGCGGTCTCAGGGTGAACCTGAGTCTGAGGACGAGGACGAAGGCACCGTTCGTGCTCCATCGCCCGCTCTCACCACCCTTGGTGCTGACGAGGTTCGTTCTTTCGTTTAACAACTGGCCTGTGTAGAGCTGGACGATTGACACTTCTATCATCGCCGTTGGGTGTTTGTTCACCCAGATGCTCGTTGACGATGAGCATGTCCCCCGCTCCCAAGGCTCCCCCTACCGGTCCCAAGGCTAAATCAGCCATGGCGGGCAAGAAGGGGTGCGCGCGCTGTGAGTCGCACGTTATTTCTGCTTTAGCTTCTGTCATTTATTTCAATCTTTCAGCATAGCCCGGCCCCCGCTAAGAAGGGCAAGGGCAACAAGCGCGCCCCGCATCGACAGCGTCCCGTTCCACGAGGACTCCTTCCTCACCCACGGTGAGTTTCCCGTCCATTGTCAGTGGTTTCCCGCTGAATGTTATTACAGCAACGGCTGGAATTTTACGCTTCGGCACCCGCTTCAGGTGCGGTTGTCGACGAGGCCGCTAGCGTCGTTGAGATGGGTACCGAGTTCATGAGCAACCACCTTGCTTGCGCAAGCGGATGTATTTCATCATGGTCGAGCTGGCGGTCATCCACGAGAACCTTCGTAGTTCTCTGGCCCGGCGCGAGCAGCTCCTCGACGAAGGAGAGAAGATCTCGGCTCGCCCTTCGCGACTTCCCCGAGTCTTCCTCTGCCGGCGTCGATGCTCATGTTCCCTGACTCGTTCCTAAGGAGCTCCCCCAGCGGGTCCCCCCTTCTTCAGAATACTCGGTACTGGCTCAATCGTTTCGGACACCTCACGGCTCATCCTTCTGCTGGCCGCCACACACTCCCCGGGTGTGCGCAACTTGTTCGCAGCGCACTGGGCGGAGATGCCAGACAATACAATTACTCAAGGACTTCGAATCCCGTTTCAAAATGTAACGTAGATATCGTAGCAGTAATTCATTTCGCGCGCAGCGGCTTTCGTGGCAGAACGAGTCCTTCCGTTTGAAAGGCAGCGGCTCATCCGTGTCAGGTTCCTCTTCCTCTTCTTCTTCCTCGGGCAAGGCCTCCTGCAGAGCCGCTCTTCGTCAGCCGTCCCGCTGGGGGTTAACCTCACATTCCCGAATTGGAAGTCATCTCCAGAATAACTGTCTTCCTCCTGGACCATCTTTTCTAGCGTCTCTGCCGAGAGTCGATTAAGTCGTGAATGTCAGCGGGCAGCTTGATAGAGCGCCGCTGCTCGAAGGGGACCACTCTGAACTGAGGCAATCTTCGATTGAAAGACAGAGCCGTCCATCTCCGCTACGATATAACTTCCACCTTTCGTACGCCGGATGATAATTACTGGTCCCAGGTATCTGGCGGCCATCTTCGTATTCAGCGATTTCTCAACGGTCGTATTCCTGATGAGCACCAAGTCTCCCGGCTCGAAATGGTAATCTTCGATAGTATGTTTATGTGCTATCTCGTACCGGCGCAGATTCGCTCGTTTCTCGTCGGTGACCCGTTCCCTCATCTGTTCGACGTGAGTGGCGTGCTTAGCCAGAGCCTGGGCTCGATAGCCGATTAACTCAGCGGTCGTTAGAGTCCTGCCGGGCAGATGCACTAGCCAAGTCGCTTCTTCTATATCCAGCGGGAGGATTGGATGTGCGCCCGTTACCATAAAGTAGGGTGAACAACCCGTTCCTCGTCGAATAGTGACCCGGTCAGCCCACAACATCTGCGGGAAGAACCAGTACCACTTGCTGGGATTCCCGCCAGTAGCTTTCCATAAGGATTGCCTCATCGAGAAGTGCCCATTTTCGACTTTCCCGTTGGCTTGAGAATTATACGGCGAAACTCTAATATTTCTTATGCCGTATTTAGACTCAAGGTAGGCTACGGCCGCTAGGAAGGCCGGCGCATTATCTGTCACCAGTTCCTCCGGGCAACCCCACCTACAAATCACATCTTCAAGTAAGAACAAGGCCAGCGTTCTGGCATTCTCGTTCTTTATCGGCCGCGCTTCTATGTAGCTGCTGAGAGAGCAGCGGGCGTCGACAATTTTATTGAAGCCGTTGGAAGGAGTACCAACGACCATCACATCGACGTGTACCACCTGGAAGAGCGGAAGGGGGTATGGGTGACAACGGGCGGGATCTTTAATAAAGTCCTTTGCCTCAATTGACACAATTCGCAAGTCTTAATGTACCAGGTGACATCCCGCTCCATCTCAGGCCACCAGAAACGCATTTCTATCAAGGATTTGGTAGCAAAGACGCCGCGATGAGCTAGGCTATCATGAGCCGCTCGCATCATATACATTCGGTGTTCTTTGTCTACCACCAACTGATGTGCGCTCCCCGTTGTGGATTTATGATAGAGTTTTCCATCTGCATCCTCGAAGAAGCCGGGTGGCGAATCGTAGGAAAGCTTTGTATTCCTTGTCGTTCATGCCATCCGGGCGAGCCAGGGTGTTTCGTCGCCATTCCTTCATGAGGAGCAGCCGCTCGTCCGCTAGCTTCGCCGCTACAGATCGTTGGTCCTTCAGGATACGGTTCCCGCTTCGTCGGGTCGTATTTCAATTCGAGGTCAGGATCAGCGGCCTCGCCTGCTGGCTTGTCGTCACCCTTTGACTGAGGAGAAGACTTCGAAAACATATTCTCTACTAAGGCGGGTGTAAGCCCAGGCCTGTTCGGCGTCGTTTTCGAAGTCAGCGGCTGACTGAGCCTCGTCCCCTGCCAATTCAGCTACCATATATCCACCTCGGGTGTCAATATCGTGCTTGAAATCCTCGAAATTCTTGAGAGGCGGCCAAGCACTACTTTCAGGATGAAGACCCGGCGGCTCGTTATTATCGAACTCGTCTTCCTGGATGATCATACTCTGGATCCCCCGGCTGAACACGCCGGCGGGAGAGCCCCATCTGGCCCGAAAGTCTTGCCCGGGTACATGCTTCAGAGTAAAATGAAACATTAAGATCTCCTCGATCCAGCGGTTGATCGTAGCGTTGGGTCCCATTCCCGGGTGATCCAACATGCCTTTGAGGTACTGAGCGTCGGTTTCGACGACCAGTTTGCGGCAGCCCAACAGCCAATATTGCATGTGGTCCAGCGCCCTCTTCAAGCCAAACAATTCCGCTTGGGCTGAGAATACCTCGACTCTCGTTCATTCAAAGGTATGGAGCTGAGAGCGGGGCATAGTACCGCTTATTTAGGTCCAAAGGATCCCGCTGGTACACATGCACTCCAACTCCAAGGTACGACGTATCAACCGCCAGCACCACTTCGGTGTCCCATTCATATCTTATAGGTCTAAGCGCGGGACATTCTCGCAAAGCCTTCTTCAAACTTTCATGCAGGCGTCTTGGGGCGGGCCCCACTCGAATATGACTTCTTTCCGGGTAAGCTTCTGAATCGGTTCAGCCTTGACCGTGTAGTCTTGGGATGACATCCTCATAACGCCCACAGTTCCCAGAAAGGCTTTCACATCGTGGAAATCCTTCAGCGGGCCCCATCGCTCAATGACGCCGATTCTATCTTCATCCGGGCGCATGCCCTCGTATGAGCAGACATGGCCGACCACCTTAAAGGTTCCCCGGCAAACCTGCAACTTCTTCCCGCTTACAGTCGCCCCAGAATAGGCTAGCCGGGTAAGTACCCGGTTGCAGTCTACCAAGTGTAACCACACAAAGACCCTTATCAGCGGGTTCTCTGGGATGGTCTCGTACGTCCCGTCAGGCTTCTCATATCGAGTGAAGCCGCCGGCGACAGGCACGTCCATCTATATACGGCCGGGTAACCGCAGGAATTTCATCTCGCAGGATGTAGGTTACGTCTTCGTGGAAGATCGGCACCGAGTTGGTCCAACCCTGCGGCAATCTTACCAATCGAAGCGCCCCAAACGGAGTTTGGAAGGTCGTGTAATCTCGAGATTCCGGGTCAATCAGCCGGTGGTTGTACCCAGAATAAAGATCAAACGTGGACCCACAAGCCCTTCCTGCGAAATGTTCGGCTAGATCCGCGGCGCCGGGAGGCACCCCAGAGTGCGCAATGGTTACCGCGTTCAGCGGCTCCAACGAATGCACTAACCGAATCGACTTCTTATCACTCTTCAGAACTCCAAAGTACTTTGTGCGGTACGAGCCGTTGGACGGGTTCGTAGATATTGGCGTCGATACTCGCCCTAAGCACCTTGCAGACTTCTTCCAGCTGCCCCGGCGGGATGGGAATATTCTTTCCACCCAGACCTTATGGTCTGCCTTCACCGGGAACTTGACTGGCGGGAAGAAATCCGTCCTGAAAGTTCCTCGTTCACTGTCATCCCATGCTACCGTATTTTCGTGTATAGATAACATGTGATGAACCAGCTTCATCTCTTCATCATTCAGGAACCCATCATTATGCAGTTCGTCCACTACCGCTTTCCTTTCCGCTGTGTACCTCCCTACGGGGAACGAACTCTGGCGGGTGAGGGTCTAGCGGGACGAGATTCTGCAGCGGATCCCCAACGATATTTCTTTCTATCCTGAACTCGGGAGGGAGCGGCTCGAGGACCGGCTTTACTTTCAGCGCTACCGGCTTATATTTCTTCGAGAACACCTCCTTCACCTCGACTTCAGGGCGGGTGATCCTCGGGAACGATTTCCTCCATCAACACCACTTTCGTCTCGTTGTGTTCGAACCCGGGCACCACCCAGTCGGCGTAGTCACAGCACTGACAGCGTTCCCCTGCTGAATGTCGAGATCGCTCCTGTTTGAGGCGATTCAATATCGGCACCGGCTGTCATGAACACAGCGGCTGGGTCCTTCAGTTTCTCTCTGACTTTATCCGTTATATTAGCTACGATGGCTACATAGGATTCGCCGACGTTCTTTCCTTCTGTCAGCTGCTCATTATATTCCTGAAATAGCTGAGCAGCGGGTTTGTCATCAACTTCTGGCATGGCAGCCGCTAGGTAGGCCATTTTCCGTCTCGGCCATCGAAAACCCCTCTCCTCCAGATTTCATCAAAGCGCAATTCTAGGAACATTATTCTCGTCCAGTTCTATCTGAACCGCTAACTCTCCTTGATGGTTAATCAACTCCTCGAATTCTGAAAATTTTGTTCCTCTTCGCCGCTCAGCCTGCGCAGCCGGTGGCGCATCGTTTTGTACGCGCCGCACCTGCCGCCGCTGACCTCTGGGGAAGGTAGGGACGACCACCCGCTTCGAAGTGGAGGGGTCGGTCAGAGTCAGGAACTGGTTCCCGTCAGAAGTATTTTTGATACCGCTGGCGGTCAGAATTTCGAAGGGCCGCCCCAGCAGCACTTTGTATGCCGGGTTCCGTATAACATGCACTTGTAGGTACACTGTCATATCGCCGAACCTGAAGGGGACGTTCCTCGCTAACCCGACTGACTTTTCGGTTTTGCCCGTTGGCGCCTCATCATGTGGATACAGTTATCGGGGGTCCCAGCTGACTCCTAGCTCGGTGGCTACCGACAGGGCCATGGACACGATCTGTGATCCACCATCCAGAATGCATTCGACTTCGGCGGCTCCATGAATGAGCGGGAAGACCACTCTCAGGGCCGCTGATTCTCCAGCAGAAGCTTCGGAGATCGCGACGAAGATTTCTCTCACCGGCTCACCATCGGCTACCGACTGCCAATATTGCACCGCCGGGGTCGACAGTAATGAGAGCCCCCGCTGGCATGAGCCCATCGGCCACAGTTGAGACCTGAACTAATGCTTCGTAAGGGAGGTCCTCCAAGGCTACGCTGGAGGACTCATCATCTTCGTCGGCTTCTTTCTCTGCGTGGCTAATCAATTGCTCGAGGGTGACTCGAACAGCGGGCGAGACCCTCTTCTTCGAGAGCAACGCCTTAGCCTGACGCAGCAACTTCGGGCTGAGGGGCGAACAACCCTCCCCAGCGGGAGTGCTATTTCCAGGTTTCCAAAGATCTCCTTTATCAAGGACTCGACCTCCTCATCTTCCTGGTCCTCTACGGGCGCCTTCAACTCGTAGTTCTTTTCGTTGGCCGCTGGCGGCACATTTCCCGCCGGCCGAACTCTAGGTTCGTTGGGCCTTTTAGCTGGCTTGACCGGGGGAGGGAACGTTCCTGTACGGAAGTTCCGGCGGCTGAGTGCCATTTTGTTCTTCTGTCTCCTCCCGCTCCTTTTCCTTGGTCTCCACGATCGCCGGCTGTGCTTCGACAGCGGGCTTTCGTATCGTCCTCGGTTTATAGGGCAACTTCGGCATCACAACTTCCATTTTCTTTCCTGCGGGGCGGGCGTGCTTGTCGGCTCTCCGGGGGCTTATCCGCAGGGGGTTTCCCCCTTGGCCCCCTTCCTCGAACTCTCTAAAAATGCTCACCTTCGACGCTGTTCCCCGTTCGGGAAGGACCAGCCCCGTTGGAAGAGCGAGAGTTCGCTGAGACAGCCGCCAGCAGAATCGCAACAGCGTTGGCGTCGAATTGCGGCGGGGGAGATTGGCTTTGATGAGCCACAAGGGGTGGTTGAACACCCCCTGATCCATGCGACTGGAGTTGCGTCACTTGCCGCTGGAGGTTACTTGCTCAGCTCGCAAGGAAGACCAATTCTTCTTCTCTCGGGTCATAGTAGAATTCCTCGTTCTGGCTGAACGCGGCTTGCGCGGCTTCCAGCTCCTGCTCGTCCATGTCAAGAACGGAGAGCTGAGCGAAGACAGACTGGTAGTTTTGCGCAGCGGCCGTGGGTTGGGGCGGCCGGGCGGTACTCCTCTACCTGCTGCTTCTTGGACTTGTGCCCGTCTTTCGGGATTGGTATCCCATCGGGGAAACAGTCTCTGAACCCTACGACCTTCATCTTTCCACTCCCTATGTGGGCTTGCCGAATGAGACACTTATCTCTAAAGTGCCCGAACTTGTCGCAATAAAGACACCCCTGATCCGCCAGGTTCCCTTTGAATTGCACGGTTGGCATTCGCGGGAAAGACTGGGAGTCAGCGGCGCCTGGGACTCTGCCCGGTAGGGACTTATAGAAGGATTCCAACTCGGCCATCCTCTTCTTGGTCGCGGCGTCGATCTCTTTTAATTGGGAGGTCTGGTTATCCAGCCGCTCCATCATAGTGACGACCGACACCTTAATCGGTCTCAAGAAGGGACTTGTTAGGGTCCTCCTCTTCTTTCTTTACCGTCACGTTTGGGTGAGGTAGTATGGATCGCCCGCTCGACGCCTTTCCAGACCCGCTGGAGGTCTTGGACTTGCTCGAGTAACCCCCGGTCAGAGGCGCCAAAGAACTCAGAGTTAGCGGTCGAGCGTTTTTTGCGATCCTTTTGGCTTCAGTCATGACCTCGGCCAGCGTCCATGTGCGGACCTCTGGCTCGTCAGCATCATCCCCGGCAGCGGGAGGTTTCCGCTCGAGGTTCTCCAGAATCCGTTCCTTGAACTCAGGACTCAACTTGGAGAAGAACATCGGGAGAGCCTCCCGGTGCGAAATTAATTTCGAATCGAGAAGCTTGTTCGCCTCGCACGTTCATGACGCGCATTAGGCGCATGAGTTCGTCTTCATCATCCCGGTCGATCCCCTCTTCGTGAACTTACGAAGCTGCCGGTGCAATTTCTGCACAGAGCCCTTCTTTTGGTCGACTACGGACGGGTAATTTTCCAGGATTTCTTTCTTAAAGTCGTCGAACTTCTTAGAATACGAGGCGAATTGCCGCCACTCCTCGGCGGTTGCCTGAGCAGTATAGCGGCAGACAAAACTCGTTCTTCTTATCATCCGGCGTCTCATCTAATTCCATCATACGCTCCACATGGTCCAGGAAACGAACAAGCTCCTCCGGCTCTTCCTCTTTGAAGAGCGGGGCGTTCCTGTCCCATGGTTCCGGCGCGCGCTTCTTTCCTCGAACGACAGGGTTGTTGTTGCCGTCGTCAGCCATCGGATTGTTTGAAGGGGTTGGTGAAGTGTTGAGTAGTGGTGAAGAGACAGACGAAAGAGTCGTTGACGACTGGGGTAGCTGCACCGTCGGGCGTAACAGGTCTTGTGCCGGGCGGTTGAGTTGAGGTTTGTTTGTTCCAGCGGAGCAGAGGGGCTCAACGACTGGGTTTGGCGGGTACGATAAGCGTGAGCTTGGGTTCGTCCGCGCAGAGAATAGAGTTCCCGGGCAAGAGCAACAGGCGGGCGGGAAGGATCGTCAGTCTCGAGATCGAGAGCAGCGGGCAGCGGCACGTAGGCTAGTGTTGGTTGACCGAGGTTTTGGTGGTGGTGCTCTAGCGGATCGTCCTTCTGAAGCCACGTCTCCTCCGAAACTAAATGGCAAAATCTTCTATAGCGGGCCTGGAGCTATTGGCTCAACGGGCGGGTGTATATTCTATTCTCGAGTCAACCGGCGGATGGTTCGTGCTAGGGTTATAGCAGCGTCCACAAGCGATTTCTTTCGACTTGACACAAATAATCTGTCACCCCTCGCGGTGGGCTCCAGATGAAACGGTGCGTGTAGGTGTAGGCGTGAAATATACCGAAATATAAAATCACAAAATCTAATCCAATACGACGTGTGTGTGTGTGTGTGTGTTCGGGGTGGCGGGAGCACGTATCGTCCCTCAGAATACTTGTGCAAGCTTCAATCAATCAAGGGTCGCTACGTTTGAGCGGGACGAACTACTAGATTGTCTAGCGAGAACGTAGCGGGCAAAACGATTCGCAGCGGGAGAAGCGAAGAGTCACTCTTTCTGAGACTTCGAAATGAGAAATTCTGAGTCTAGCGGGGAGGGTCTCCGTGCCAATAGAAAAGCGTCGCCGGTAGTGGATCGTCAACCGGCAAGAAGCTTTCTGGATGACAACCGGCGGGCAGAAGGCGCGGCTCAGCGGGACGGGGTTCTTATACGACCGGCGCGGGCTCTGGCGAGAAGCGGGGCTCTTATGTCGATGGCGCGGACACTAACAGTGACCCGGGCAGTTACACCAACTACGCGGCGGCGAGCTCGAACGGGGGTCTTGGTTATACCGCGGAACGGCTGGCACACGGGGCGTCGACGGCGCGAATCAAGCTCGAACGGGGGTCTTGGTTATACCGCGGAACGGCGAGAAACGGGGGCTTCGTATTTCAGGAGGGCTCGGGCTCAAAGGCTGGCGGGGCTCTCAAAGTTCTGGCGGCTCGGTAAGCCACAAGTCTTTCCGTATCACTCGAATCTCTCTCAGATATCAAGTCTAGTCTCTTTCAAAGTTCAATTCAATTCTAGAGTCCGCTACAAACTGCCCTTGTCTACGGGTAGGTAATTGACTGAGTAACCAAAAGTACACCGGGAGATTAAATACATGCAGCGGGAGCAGAAACAACCAAATAAAATCATGATGAGAGAGTGTCAAAGAGTGATGCCGCGCCCGCTGGGAACCAATGGTATATTCAGGATTGCGAGTCGTGAGTGAAAAGACTGCCTCCCGGAGAAAGTCCATGCGGGCGGGTGGGTATCGCGCTGTAACGCTGACACTTGAATATATCAACTGAAGTGCTAAATATAGCGCAGCAGAGAATCTACCACCCAAAATATATATATAACACAATCAACCAACACACACAACTCTACAACACAAATATCTCCACAAGATACACTCAAATGTCTCTCGAAGAGTTCGTGGGGTTCGATCCGAAATCCAGATGTCACAGTGACGAGGATATAAGTCGACTTGCAAGTAAAAAACCTTGCACAAAACACGCTCTCACACACCGTAGATGGAAGTGATTCCGTCGCGGACCTTTCCTAAAAATAGGAACTATAAACGGTAGGATACAAGATACCCAACGCAGTTGAATATCAGGGCGAGATTGAAACAGTGGCCACAGACAGTTTCCGCGGCAGAATGCACAATTCTTATAGCGCCAGTTACGCTATAGACCTGAACCTCCAAATTCAGGAACCTTTGACACTTCCTTTATATAGCACAAGCCTTTCAGGACGAGGGGACTAATCGAGATCTCTTCCGGTTATGCGCCAGCAGTCCCAACGCAATGCTTCAGCAGATGGACAGTTCCACTCTTCCTCAGACTCAGGGAGATACTAGTTCACTCTCGAGCACACGTATCCTTACAATGAGATAGGCAGTCCGCGGGCAGTAGAGGCAGGCAGTTCCTAGCACACTAAAGCCACGACAAAGCTACTCGAAAGCAAAGCCTCCGCGGGTGAACACTCTCGAAACGATGCTTAGATTCACACTTGAACTGAACTTCAACACAATTTCTATTAAGACAAACGAGTAGACAATATCTTTATATATGCCTCTACGGTTGCTGCCTGAGTTCACCAACGCTGTCCAATAGACTGAGCGCGATGTCCTCCAGCTCAACGAGAAATACAGGTCCTTTTATACTAATGCCAAGAAATACATCACATAAATAGTACAGAGTAAGCAATGTCGATCCAATTGAGTAGAGAGATGGTATATTGGTATTTGGGTGTCCCGGCGGACCTCCGGCAGCCTCTTGGCTTGTCGATCCAACGGTAGAAAGTCAGCAATTATGACTCCCACGGTTGAATCACTGAATTGCGGAAGCCCGCGGAACGCCATCATTGGTGATCCCGTCAATCCGTCACTGGCGGCAACCCTTCCGGTGGTGCCATCAACACCTCTAATAACTCCTAAGACTATTCTTGGGACATTCCAATTCACTCGCAATATCACAGGCTCGTCTGTTGTCCAATTTATCAAGCCACCAAGTCATCCGCGCTGACTCCAATATAGAAATAGATTTCTAATGAAGTTGCCGCACTTGTTCCGGCTTCAGCATCACATCATCAACTCTCCTGTCAAAGACCTCATGTCTTGCCATAACTCTGCCTTCTGATCCTAGCACCGGCATCTCCTGTATGAAATCCCTTTCCGCTGTTCCAGCTGTCTATTTATAGTCGGCAGCCCGCGCATCTGTCTTTTGACTGATGTTGACTCTGATAGCCCCCGCGGCGCCTCCTACATCCTTGTAGACCCTTGTCTAAGTCCGTAGTACACAAGTACTTGACTCTTCGTCACTCTTCTGAGGGTTCTGTTATGGAACAGATCCATAGTACTGCAGTAGGCTATTATTATAATGCCTTTCTCCTGTAATGGGTTTTTACGGTCCAACAGCTCGGAGCTCACTTTGACCCTCCTTAGTGTCACCAACAGAGGTACTGACTTCCTATTGATAGTCGAGTAAGACTATAGTCGTGGCGGTAGTTGGGTTGTTTAGGGCCGCACTTGACTTAAAATAGCCAGATATAACGCGCAAAAAATGGCCAGTCGTTACATCTCCCCTTCACTAAATCTAGACCGTCCCCGGTCTATAGCCTGCACCAAAATCCGTGCTTATTTTTGGCTTTAAATCTAGTGGACCGCAAGGATGACAACTCCCGCGGACGTCTATTTTTTAGACCAACTGCAAACTACTTTTCTGTCCCTTTTTCCTCGAGCGACTTGTTTTTAGTCAAGTCCTCCTGCACTACTCGCTAAGACGTTCCGTCTGTTAATTTAGACAGTTGCTTCCGCGGACCGCCAATCATTACGGCATATGACGTCATTGACACTTTCTGTCTGAAATTTTTCGGACAGGGGTTTTTTCACCTCTTTTCCTTAAATTTTTCGGACTCGGTCAAATTTTCGCCGTCCTGGACTTCGCCAACCCTAATCCTAAGTGCGTTTGCACTTCCGCTTTATCTAATCTGCACCTCCGACTTATCATTCGCCGGCGGCCGCCTCTGGCCCTGGCAATCAGCTTCAGGTTTTCATCAAACCTTAATACTGGCTTCTAATTACTGCGGCTGCGCCCTAGATTAACTTTCATCTTCTGTGCTTCCTTCTAGGTGAGTCACTGAGTTTTCAATTCAGTTCTCTGAAGGCGTGGCGACTTAGAGGAAAATTTCTCTAAGTCCGCGCTGACTTATAGTTTGAGTGGGTGCGTCTCTTAGCGCCCACTTCTTTCCTTCCTTCCACCACCACCACACACAGTGTTTTACCACCCTGTGGCTGTCTCCTTGGTTATCTACCTGGCCTTTCGACGCGCTCCTCGACGCCTACGTCGCCGAGTAGCTCTCTACTTGGATTCTCTCTGCACCTCGTCTTTCACCTACACCCACTGGTGCTCGTCGCCGGTTGATGCCCGTTAAGAAGGCCACTACTGCACCCACTCGTTCGCTCTACCCGCAAGATCACCATGGCTTCTACTAAGCGTCCGCGCAAGACTAAAGCCGGTGCTAAAGTGGGCCCTGGCCGTTCCTCCGTCGTCGTCCCCAAGGACGTCGAGCCAGACCTTCCCGAATCAGAAGAGTCAGCGGCGTCGACCCCAGAGCCCCCCGCGCCTTCTTCCTCTCGCAAAATCAAGTCTCCACCCGCGGAGGAGCCTGTCGTCGTCGTTGCTGGGCCTTCGATTCGTTCAGCACTGTTTGAACCGCCGCCGCAGATCCCCTCTGACGATCCTTCTGCTGTTTTCTGGGCTCCATTCGACAATTCTTTCGCGCGGCGACCTGATTCCGCTTTTTATCCACAAGCCGCCGCCGCCGTCGGTCGAGCAGGTCCGTAGTTTAGCGTTATTGACTCCAGTCCTCGTGCGTGAAGATCTCTTTCTTTGTCAACTAAATGCTCATTATCCTTTTTTAGTCCCCGTATCGTCGTGAACACCCCACCGTGCCTTTGAATGTCGAGGCATTCTTGTGGGCCCTCGCTCGCGCTGCTCGCCATATCGCCAAAACTATCCCCGACGTCGACGCCGCGGAGGAGTTGATCGCACTCTACCGCGATCTTCGTCCCTCCTCTGAAATCCAGGATACCATTCTCGCCGCGGACCCCGCTAGGCAAGCATTACGGTGCGGGGTCTGCGTCCCCAGCATTGTCACCGTGCCTACACGAAAGCCCCGGGCTCCCGTTTTCTCTGATAGCGAAGATTCAGACGCTGAGGAGCCGCCTGCGAAACGTCCGCGCATGGCCATCTCTCCTTCACCTGGGCGCTCGCCGACTCCAGCTCCCGCGTCTGAGCGTTCTGCGACCCCAGTGGGGCCCGTCTTCGACATTACCACTCGCGCTCAGCTCATCAATATGTTCTTCTGACATTCCCGAGACCGGGTAAGTCTGGAGGTTCTGTTCTCTTCGTACAATGGCTCATCTTTGGTTTCTTTTATTCCAGGTATGCCTTCTCCAGCGCATATGAAGATCCCTACGTCCTACCGTCCAGACGTCCCTGGTGCCGCCCATGCTGTCCAAGATCGCCTTTCCCTGTCTGAATTGCGTTCTCAACTACGCCGAATGCAGGCCCGTCGGGGGTCGTTCGTCCGTCTGCACTCGCTGCGCGGACCGCAAGCATCAGTGTTCTCACAACTGGACGCCTCTTGAATTCAAGCGGTTTGCTGAGTGCATTGCGACCCTTCATCGCTGGTAGCTCCCCACACCATCGCCGCCGCACTTCAGCGTCTTGTGCAGGCGTACGAGGATGCTCAGTTCGCGAGTTTCGCCCACGTCCGTGCTGCTCAACAATCTCCGCTTGCAAGCGCAAGATTCCGCCCTTACGATCTCCGGTGCGGAGCGTTCTCTCGCCGTCGAGCAGTTCAACGACTTCTTTGTGGATAAAGAAGGCGCGGACCTGGCTCGCGACTTTGTGGCGCACGTCTTGTCGCAGAAGCCGTTCTATGAGTTGGAACGAGACTTCGTTGCTCACGAGGCTACCTCCGGCGCAATCCCAGTAACGAACGCAGCGGGCGACATCGAGAGCTACACCTATCAACCCAAGTTCTCCGCTCGTCTCATCCCCGATTTGGATCTCCAGGGCGTCTTGAAGACGGTGGATCCTAAACTCGGTCCCGTCGCTTCTTTCGACGATCTTTCATCCGCGGGGGCCCTTCTTCGTCTAAGCTTGCCCCTGCAACTTCTACTCCTGCAGCCAAGCCATCCACCCCCCCGCCCACGTTTGGACCAGCGCCTTTGTTGGAGACTCCAGCTCCCAGTTCGTCAAAGGCTCGCCATGGGAAGGGAATCGCGACGCCCTCTTCGGTTGATAAGGGCAAGGGTGTTGACCGCAGCTGACTCTCGCGCTGCCTCGTCTGTTTCGGACTTTTTGCAAATTTTTATCTACTTACGAATGTACTCGGACTGTCCTCTTCCAGTCCTTAAACAATCGAAGATATTTCTCTGTAGTGCTGTTGTCTCCAGCCGTATCGTAGACCAACTCCAAAAAAACAACCTTGTATATATCTAGACTCAGTAGCCATAGCTTAGTTTTACTGTGTTTGTAAACCCGCTACCTTGAGTCCAATACACTAGCGCCCACTGGCGCCTATTGATGCTCTAATTCAACCGTGTGAATTCTTTGTAAGAATTTAGTCTTAAAGAAATCCACTAAGTCAACATCAACCGGCCATCATGCCGTGATCAATTCTTCGGAGATTGCCGAAGGCTGAATTTTGACCAAGTCCATCGTCAAATTCCTTCTTCAACTTTATTGGAATCAGTCCAATTTTCTCCTGTACTTCAATCAGAAGTCACACTTGACACTTAATTGACACTTTTCTTCAAGTCGTCAAAAAGTTTCCTCTAGCCAACTCTTCTCTTTCAGTTTTCCGCGGGTCTATTTTTAGCACAGTCCAACTCTCTTTTCATGTAAGTACCGCGGTGGGTACTCAAGGTAGAGTTCTGTACTCCCGCCTGTATATTCTACAAGTCTCTTGCTTAATAGGAATACCCTCTATCATCCCTAACTGCCTCTTAAAATCGATCGTATAGGAACCGATCGACATTATTCAGCCTTAAAACTCTTCCGCAACTTGGCTTTTGCAACGCTCCAGCTCAAAATCGTCTAATTTTAGCAAAACGAAATTTCCCTGTCTCTTTATGGGTAAATTTGCAAGGCCCGCGGTGGCGCAATACCTCCCGCGGTTTGTCTGTTGCTCTATATTCTCCCCCTCACTAAAGAAAAAAGATGCGTCCTCGCATATTCAATTCAGTTAGAGGTGCAACCAACAGCCTTGGCTCGTTTTTCACGATCGTAGCCGGTCATTAACAATTTAACCAAGCTCTCCTAGTCAAAACTATAAATTGACTTCAGATCTCTGCTCATTTCTTCGTCGCCTACAGGCCTTCATCGCATGCCATGGCACCACGCTCTGCGCTCATCGAAGCGTCCAACCTTATCCTTGAAGCTGAAACGCGACTTTCAACGGGTCGTTGCCCTCAGAGACTCTCTCCCTGCGGCTGTCATTCACTCTACGCTCAGCACGTTCGCGCAGCCGCGGCGGTTCGTCCATATTTTTGCATGCCCAAACGCTTTCCGCGCTAACTCTGTCTATTTTTAGTCGGACTTCAAGTTGTTCGCTCAGTCCCTTCAGCACCCCTCCAACGAGAAGGTCGTCAATGCTCTTACTGCCGCCTCCAACGCTATGAGGGACGAGTACAAGATCTCCAAGTTCAAGATCCCTACTTCCCAGCTTGGCGCTATCGACCGCATGCTCAACAACTACCACAACGCCAAGA
>JAWWNJ010000365.1:0-42352 GCA_037176885.1 Favolaschia claudopus
AGATGCAGCGGAAGCCTTGATCCCAGACGACTTCCTCTTTTTGTGACTGGAATCCAGCTCGAGATGAGCGTACAGCCGTTGTTGCCGAACAGGAGGTAGCTGGTAGAAGTCCCCAGCAAATATGACATTTACACCCGCCAAACGCCGAAGCCGGATCTCCCTTTGCAGCACATAATGCCTCACTGATATCGAAAAAGTAATGCACATCCCACCATCGAAATTTCGTCGATGAATAAATAATCAACACCCCTCCCACATAGTCATCAGATCCCGAAGACCTTTTCCCGATCGGTTATTTCGTCCCCGCGACTTGCCCCATTCCGAGTGCAGCATGTAAAGTCATACCAGTGATATTCCGAGCCGCTACACCCGGTGTAAGAGGACAAACGGAACCTCCTTGATTCGCCCCGCTCATCAAAAAACGCCTTCATCGCGTCTATCACCCTGGATTTTCCTGTGCCTCCGGGTCCGCCTATATACAGTCTTAACGGCTCGGCCTTGCGATCCAGACTATGACGAGCAACAATATCGAATGCTCTGCGTTGCTCCATATTCAAGGTAAAATCTCCTGCAACTCTCTCGATAAGTGCATCTGTATCTACTTTCTCAGGCGATTCAACTTCTTTCGGGACAAACCATTGTGTATCCCAACTCCTTCAAATTCACCTGGAAGAGTGGAATGGACATCATCGCGAAATACGGATCCATCATGTATCAGGGATCCGGAAACCGTCGCTAACGAAGGTGCAGTTTGAAGCTCGTTTACAACTTTCGGGGCAGAGGCGATTTGTTTCCAGGCATCTTTACGATCTTCGTAGTTCTTTTCCCATCGTTGCTCCAACGCCGGCTGCTCTTCAGGAACAAATTCATGCCCTACAACCGCCGAATCAGGTGCAGTACTTATTGATCTTGTTTCCGCGGAAAACATTCCACTGCGAGTCAATGATTGCATTGCTGCATCGATACGCAAACTGCTTGCCCTCGTCTATTAGAAAAACAGGCATCGACAGAGTCGAGGTGGGCAACAATCGTTGACTCATCATAATCTCCTAAGCAGCCGTCGGCCGAGCGACTCATGATGTCAGCAGGCACACGGTCCCGATGTTTACGGTTGTTACGATTGGCGAAATGAATATCACGACTATCTTTACATTCATGCAAAAGTTGTAAGTTATCCATAACTTCAAGTGCTTTAGGAGGACATTCAAGTAAAAAATGCTGGTAAGCATCGACCCATGTCTGTCCCTCGCGAGCCAAATCGGTGTGGTGTCGCCAAGGCTTGAATAAAATGAGCATCATTCGAGCATATTTCTGCTCACTATCCTCACGATCCCTTCTAGGAAGCGACGGTCCAATAGGTACGGGAACCTTCCGGGATCGAGGTGACAAAACGCGGAGAAATGAGTTGCGTCTTCGAGGTGTTCTTCCTGGAAATATATTCGGGGCCGTTTCTTTCCCGTCCACTGCAAGATGGGACCATCACGAGCACTATTCCAAGGAGTTTCAGCCGAATATTCATCGGAATCAGTCATCACAATAGCTCGAGCTTCACTCGAACTGGAAGTATTATCGCACCTGCTTTTTCTTTACGTGATGATCGCGGGAGGCCTTCACAATGCGAGTCTTTTCTACTTGTGCAACGAAATCCCCACACATTAACATCCTGCAGAGCAATTCCGCGGCACTGATAATCTTTAGCTTGATTGGCGGTAGGCGTGAACTTGCCGTCCGATCCTATCTTCAAAGTAATATCGTCGTCGAACGCGACATCAGCATCTTCCAGTGACAGTTTCAAGATCTTCCGAATCTACTTCTTCAACTTCTTTGTTTCACTCACATTCTCGAGATTCCCTGCAGTCTCATCAGCATCAACTTGCTCGGTCGACCAGGGTCTCCTTCACTTGCGTCATCGACCTTATTGGGAACTTTGCTCGGGTAACATTCAGGACTTGGGCGTTCGGAGTTGATGAAGCTTTCCAAAGCAGGCCAGTATAGATTCGCATATTCATGACTAGTAAAATGGTCCTCGAAACCCATGAGGTAAGACACAACTTGCTGCGCGCTCAACTCTTGCTGAGCAATCAATGCATGCGCGCATTTTTGTAAAAGCCTTCTTCGCTCGGACAGTAAAATCATCGGCATCAGGATCAAATTCTCCGAGTCTACTCGCAGCTAGCTCTAACGCGCGGTATGCTACATGGCTTTCAGCTGTGTTTTTGTTATATAGTCCGTGATATAGTGTAACACTGCTTTGGCATCGACGCCGGATGATATAAATTGATATCCATATTACATCGTAAGCTTTCCAGCATTGTAGCGTTGAACTGGTTCACCATTCCATCCAGACAACGTAGCTCGAAAGTGCCTGTCTCAGAATTAAATACACTTATTGGACGAATATTTTCCTCATCAAGAGCAAAGCGACACTCTTTTTCATTTCCAGGGCCTTTCCAGTATTTGTAACAGGTACGTTGATGCTTGTGTACTTGACATGCAGTAGCTAACTCACGGAAATCCTTTGCTCGAGTGTCATCTAGGTCAGCTTCGAGAACCGAAGAGACTGGGGGTCCACGAGTAGCCGATGGATGATAACGCGACAATGGAACTTCGAGCTCAGGTCTCACCTCAGGAGGTAAGGAAGTAGATATTGTATCTTCCAAAAAGGCAATCAGTCTCTGTTGGAATTCCTGATTTCCCCCGTTTTCTAGCGCTCTCTGTTTAATCTCGTTAGGATTCAAACCTCCTTCAACCCACACAAGCATATGGCAATGTAATGTGCCTCGTCCTTGAGCTTCCACGCATCCGTAATAAGCGCTAACTACCCCAAGAATACCCCCATCAACGTCAGTGTGACTTGGATCGTATTCAAGAGCCGCAAGAAAGGCCTTTATATATATGTTAAAAACTGTGCTGCCACTGCGGGATTTTTCGCGATCACAATAGACTGGTTAGGACGATTACGCATGTCCTCAGCAGTTAGATTGTCGATGTCAATCTCCTCCCCGCGAGAAAGCGAACGAGAGGATTGTGTATATCTGCGGGATTTATGGTGATATAAAAGCTCGGCAGCCCTTTCTCGAGCATTAACCCGCGTATTTCATTACGCATAACCAGTTTAGATTGAGGCGAACCGTATACATTAGCATTGATGAGATTAACCTCTTTCATCAGGGCAAGAACTTTACGTTCATCATCAGAATTTACAGTAGTCAGATTGCCTTGACTAACCCTCTCTGCAACCGCATGTATGGCAATGGGAGAGACAGTGGCAAATCGCGCGGCGACATTGTCAAAGTTTTTGCGTTTGACCTTGAAACTGCGTACGTTGAAGAAGCCGTCTACGCTGAAGCATATTGAAAACCGTGAACAGGAAAGAATAATGCTCTTGAAAGCGTCTATCCGCCAAACTAAAAAAAGTGCTTGATATGTGCCTCAAACCCAAACGCAGTTCGCCTTTTCGGATCCTGTGGACCCCCGATGCCGTAGGGAAACAAGGTTGGATAAATCAAGGGAAGCAAATCGGGATTATTAAACTCGTTAACAGGATTGGGGTCGTGAGGAACTCCCAGGTAATTCGATCAGGTTTCTGTAGATGCTCAGCAGCAGCTTTGCGAAGTATCCGAGAAGGTTCGTGTCCCGTTACATCAGTCACACACAACGCTCTGAAATGCACAGGATCAGGATTCGCGGGACGCACCATCTCAGTCAATCGATCCAAAGCTACACTAGGATTCGAGTCAGATTCAACATTCACATGGCAATTGTTCTCCCTCTCAGTAGAAGTATCAGCAAAAGGAGTATAAGAAGAAGTTGTAGAGTCTATGCCGTCGGAGGGGACGACATGTTCAACGTGAAACGGTATATCAATAAGTTCACCCTGTCCGTCGAATACAGAATGGTTTATTTCGACATTTTTGTACAGCGAATTGTGAGTCACGAGCCATTCCAGTGCATTCATGACCTTTTCCTTGCGTACAATCAAAGGCTTAGCATGTTCTCGCAGCCATTCCACAGACGGAGGCTTAGCTCCGATAAACAAAACGCAAATTGGGGGTGGTAATTTCCTCGATGGAAGGCGGAAGGCTGGAACGATCACAGGAAGGGGCCGCTGAGGATACACGATAATGTGCCTTTGAATCCACGCTGCACGTTAGGGAGTCCTCGATCGTCATTTTCTTGCATTTGAATAATCCAACATTTTGCTCGACAACGAGCTATCATGGCTTCCTCCACTACAGTCAGATCCTTCAACTCGTCTGGAACGGTTCCCAAATAGTTTTTATTGGCCATAGAACGTCGCGGGACCAATCCCTCTTACAAGCTCGGATCGGCAATCACGGCAAAGCATGAGCTGTGCGGCGCCGGTTTCTTCCGGCGAAACTGATACCTTCGGGATCTACAAGCAATGTCGAATATGCACCGGATGAAATAGGCATAGACGGAGGGATAACGTCGGAATCTAACCATGTGTTGAGTGGAATTTCGCTTTCTACATCTGAAGCGGAATCGATTTCCATGTCGTCTCCAGTTGGGTTCTCGGACATCTCGGACATCAACGGATCAGAGGAAATGTCCGGCTCACCGAGGGACATTGTTATATCTTCCAGATTGTCATCGGCCAAATCTTCACAGACCATGTCCGGTCGTCTCAGCAGATCAAAGTCAATCGCATCAAAATCAATGAAGGTTTTTTTATCCACCCCGCAACGCTCAACACAGCTGCCACACACAAACGTTTCCAAGCTAGCCTTAGATATATATGCCGAAAATATGTCCTTAAACCTCTGTTTCTTTTCCCGCGAAGCAATTCTCGGCCACTCGGCTTTCAACCTCTCTGTAGCTTGTGCTTCTGACCTCGGAACGCACGTCAGACTCTTGCTGTCGGACTTTACGATCTGCTACGGAGCGATCAGATGAGATTCCCTTACCCTTATTCAATTTCTGAATATACTTACGAAGGGTAGTGCGCAGACTAGCAATTCCTTGAGTCTGGCTCCATTCAACACCATGTATAGTGAGTATACGTCTACACAATTTTTTTGTCAGTCGAGGTAGAAGATAAGTTAGTAGACGAACCTGCATGGCATTTTGAGCTTCTTCTACAGTGGATTGCGCAGGTTGTTCCATCGGAAAAAGCTGGTCGAAGACGGAGGCGCAAGCAATGGAATGATTAGGGTGTGATTGAATCGCACAAGCACCGGAGGACATGTGGTCTACCAAGGTACGTCGCAAACCATCTGGACTGGCATTATGGAAAGACAATCGATGCAAGCTGGCGAACGAAACAAGCATAGGAAGGGTCATGTACTCAACGTCATGAAAAAATACTTGAGTGGGATGCTGAGCGGAGAAATGAGTAACCAGATCTTGCCTCTTACACGATATAAAGGATCTCACTTCGTTTAAAATTTCGACCGGATCAGCATTCACACATCGCAAGGAATCAAACCCAACGGCAGAGGCACACAGACTCAGGACGGCGGTATCGTAGGATAAGAAAGCAGGGAACTCATAGCAGAATAGGCCTGCTCAGAAGACGTGCCAAAATCCCGAGATATGGCGGAACAGCCAATATGGCACGACATTGCGCTTCCGGTACACATACCAAGCATAAGGTGATTCAAAATGGCTAGCTGATATTGCTCGACAGTTTGGAATAAAGCGCAATCTATGCCATGACATTCCAACAAACGCCGAAGAAACTCTTTGCCCACATTCAAGAAAACACTATGCGATAGGTCCGAAGCTGATAAAATAGCTTGCAACAAATCAAATCTTCGAGAAGGAATTCAGAAGTGCCAGCACCACCGGCACTGGACGAAGTAGCAGCGCCAACGGCACGCTCATCAGCACCACCGGCACTGGAATAAACAGCAGCGCCAACGGCACGCTCTTCAGCACCACGGCACTGGAATAAACAGCAAGCGCCAACGGCACGCTCTTCAGCACCACCGGCACTGGAATAAACAGCAGCACCACGGCACGCTCTTCAGCACCATCGGCACTGGAATAAACAGCAGCGCCAACGGCACGCTCTTCAGCACCACCGGCACTGGAATAAACAGCACCACCGGCACTGTTACCGACGGACGAAAGCGTTCGAGCGCTTTCCGTGGACGAATCCAGAGACGCGCTCGACGTAGACCGCCACTATATTCGATGAGCAAGACGAACTGATATCAACGAAAGGACTTACATGTCGGTAAAAAAAATCTGACAGGATCGAATCGAGAAGGCAGAATCCATCCGGACCCGAGTAGCAATTCTCGCATCGAAGCGTTCCAGTCAAGCCCCAGTGAAAGATCAAATATCGACGTTCCAACGACAGGACGGACTACCACAGTAAAAAATCCATGTTCCGCCGTATACAAAGTGATAGGGACCCAGGCGGGGGACGCTGCATTAAATAGTTGACGCAGAAACCGAGCGGAGATAGTAGTAGTAGGTGCAGAGACGCAAGTCAGGGAAAGAGGAGAGCGCCCGTTGACTGTGATGGACATGGGAAGTATGAAACAAAGACTGTCCGAAAACCTTTTATAAGACTCCCATAGTATGACTCCTACCAAGTCCTTGCGAATCAAATGCAGATATGAAACGCTGCGGCAATCCAGTGCAAGTGGAGCGCGGGACAGACAGCACTTGACTCACAGAAACGCGGCACCCATGAGTCAAGAAACCTTTTTCGTTGAGACACGTGATCGCGTTTCAAGGGGACGTGGGAAAGGAAGCGCGGGTAATTTTTTTTTCTGACATGGACGGCCCGGCGGACCGTTCGCATCAGATGGGCTCGCATTTCACTGATTGGGCGCACCCCAAAACCCACTATGGATAGTGGAATTACGGAGCCATCCACGAGTCAGATTAACGAAACGAAGATTTATTGATCATCTACGGATCGGAGCAACACTCGTGCTTGAGAAATTAGTAACAATTGCGCTATTCATATGCGTCAGACAAGCCAGAGTCAGATGGATGATGCTCAACGATTATATGTTTTATGCGTACGGAAATCACACAAATCTGTTCTCCCATAACAATGTGAATTGTTGTGAGATTCTCCACAGGCGTTGCCGATTCCTCATTGAGTCAGAATTCTGCAAGCATTCTCGCAAGAACGAGGAGAATGGAAAATCCCTTGAGCTAAGAATGGAGTCTAGTGCGCGATCTCTGAAGGCCGCCAATGAAGTTGAGCGGCACCACTTTATCGCGGCAGAGTTAGCACGCTTGACTTCGCCCTTCACCTCGGCAACGGGCAGCACCCAACGAAAATTGCGCGGTGTACATGATGCCAGAGCACCTCATCGAGAAGAAGTGAGATGAGAGCTCTGAAGCTGTGTGACAGCAGTTGCAGGGAAAACAGATCATGCAGGGGCAATAGCAGGAGAATTTGTAGAAGTAGTTCTCGAGGCAATGTTTCGAAGATGGTTTCAGAGCGTGACTGGAGCGGAAACAGCAGTAGAATCGAGACGTGCGGGTGGTGGGGGCCATCTAATAATTCACCATGAATGAAACACGTTACTCAGATATGGAATTACTTACACATCAGGCCGCGTAACCATCCAAACACCGAAGTCAGCAGCAAAGCAGGCCAGAGGTCGCATCCTTGTTTTCCAGCAGCGATTGTGTCGGCAACGCCTTTGAACCAACGCGCATGGTGCGGAAGAGCTCTTCCTCGCCGTCTTCTTCAGTATCTTGATCACATCCGTACGATATGCACGGTAAGAGATTAGAGACCGTGCGGCGATGTACTGGACAGAAGTGAATATGTATTGAGAACCTGCAACCCAAAATTAAACAGGACGGCACATACAGCAGTTATCGTGATCGGAATCAACGAGCAAGAAGAGTTTTTCGCAAAAGCAGTATCGTCGAGGTCGGAAATCGAGGGAGACGAGAAACGAAGCCAGGTTTTGAAATACAGGTAGGGCCGTTCCCAGCAGAAGAACGATGCGCTCTTTCCCCCGTACCGAGTGGGCTCCTGAAATTCGTACCTCCCCATCATCACATTGTACAACGAGAATCTCCATTTTCTGTAGTCGTACGAGTAGCGCTCCACGCGCCTGACTTGAATTTTTGGCGATGAACCTTGCGGCCCAATTACCAAGCCGGTGTAACAGAAGTCGTCCTCTTGCCAATCATAGGTATTTCTCCCTGTGAAGTCCAGTAGCCAGCGCTGGTCGTCAGATAACAATCGTAGTGTGTCTTGTAAAAGGATTTGAATGTCGCAAATGAGAGCTTCCCCTCTAGAGTTGGGGCTACTTCTTCAGCCAATTGCAGCGCTAGCTCTGCTATGTCGTCTGATTCATCGTAGGTCAAGGAGGTTGGACCACCTCCATAAGGACTGAGTGCAGATAGGACGCAGAAGTACATGGTGGAACGAGAAGAAGCCTGAAGGAGGCAAGTGCCGGCATGATGAATTTGATATCGATCCATGATCCCATCAGCCATTTGTGCGGCATCGGCGCCGCATCGCGAGTTCAAATATTAATTCACTCGTTTTGTGTTCCGCTTCTGTGTCTTCTAGGGGCGCTCAATTCTCAGCTCGTTAGCTCGTCTCGTCCCAGAAATTATTTAATTGCATGATGAGTTGATGAAATTCTGATCCCACTCCGCGTTTCTCTCCACTTTCCATCAATGATCACTTTGCAGGTAAAGGTTGCTGCAAGGTCAAGACAACTGTTGCCAAAAGCCTTCCACGATTTGTCCTAGGAGACGCACCAAGAGTCAAAGATACTTCCGCTCCACAGAGATCTAATTTGCTGCGCGACTTTCCATAAACGTTCTCGATTTCTCATTGAGGGTGAATTCTGCAGACATTCCTTCAGAAAGGAAGAGAATGGGGAAATCCTTTGAGCCGAAATTGGAATAAAGCGCTCGATCATCTAGGAAGTTAGATGAGATTGAAGCACACCACTGCGTCGCAACGGAGTTGGCGCGTTCCAATTCTCCCTTGACTTCGGCAACGGGCAACACCCAACGAAAACTGCCGCAATGCACATGATGCCAAAGTGTTTCGTCAATGAGAGGAGAGATGAGGGTTCTAACGCTCCACGACAGCAGCACAACGAGAAAGAGATCGTGCAGAGACAACAATGGTAGAATCTGGGCCAGAACCCTCCCGAGGTAGTCTATGGAAAAGAGTCACGGATTGTGAGTTGAGCGATAACGGTGTAACGACTGGCCATTTTTGCGCGTTATATCTGGCTATTTTAAGTCAAGTGCGGCCCTAAACAACCCAACTACCCGCCACGACTATAGTCTTACTCGACTATCAATAGGAAGTCAGTACCTCTGTTGGTGACACTAAGGAGGGTCAAAGTGAGCTCCGAGCTGTTGACCGTAAAACCCATCACAGGAGAAAGGCATTATATTAATAGCCTACTGCAGTACTATGGATCTGTTCCATAACAGAACCCTCAGAAGAGTGACGAAGAGTCAAGTACTTGTGTACTACGGACTTAGACGAAGGTCTACAAGGATGTAGGAGGCGCCGCGGAGGCTATCAGAGTCAACATCAGTCAAAGGACAGATGCCGCGGGCTGCCGACTATAAATAGACGGCTGGAACAGCGGAAAGGGATCTCATACAGGAGATGCCGTGCTGGGATCAGAAGGCAGAATTATGGCAAGACATGAGGTCTTTGACAGGAGTAATGATGGTGTGATGCTGAAGCCGAACAAGTGCGGCAACTTCATTAGAAATCTATTTCTATATTGGAGTCAGCGCGGATGACTTGGTGGCTTGATAAATTGGACAACAGACGAGCCTGTGATATTGCGAGTGAATTGGAATGTCCCAAGAATAGTCTTAGGAGTTATTAGAGGCGTTGATGGCACCACCGGAAGGGTTGCCGCCAGTGACGGATTGACGGGATCACCAATGATGGCGTTCCGCGGGCTTCCGCAATTCAGTGATTCAACCGTGGGAGTCATAATTGCTGACTTTCTACCGTTGGATCGACAAGCCAAGAGGCTGCCGAAGGTCCTCCGGGACCCCCAAATACCAATATACCATCTCTCTACTCAATTGGATCGACATTGCTTACTCTGTACTATTTATGTGATGTATTTCTTGGCATTAGTATAAAAGGACCTGTATTTCTCGTTGAGCTGGAGGACATCGCGCTCAGTCTACTGGACAGCGTTGGTGAACTCAGGCAGCAACGTAGAGGCATATATAAAGATATTGTCTACTCGTTTGTCTTAATAGAAATTGTGTTGAAGTTCAGTTCGAGTGTGAATCTAAGCATCGTTTCGAGAGTGTTCACCCGCGGAGGCTTTGCATTCGAGTAGCTTTGTCGTGGCCTTAGTGTGCAAGGAACTGCCTGCCTCTACTGCCCGCGGACTGTCTATTTCGTTGTAAGGATACGTGTGCTCGAGAGTGAACTAGTATCTCCCTGAGTCTGAGGAAGAGTGGAACTGTCCATCTGCTGAAGCATTGCGTTGGGACTGCTGGCGCATAACCGGAAGAGATCTGATTAGTCCTCGTCTGAAAGGCTTGTGCTATATAAAGGAGTGTCAAAGGTCCCTGGAATTTGGAGGTTCAGGTCTATAGCGTAACTGGCGCTATAAGAATTGTGCATTCTGTCGCGGAAACTGTCTGTGGCCATTGTTTCAATCTCGCCCTGATATTCAACTTCGTTGGGTATCTTGTATCCTACTGTTTATAGTTCCTATTTTTAGGAAAGGTCCGCGGACGGAATCACTTCCATCTACGGTGTGTGAGAGCGTGTTTTGTGCAAGGTTCTTACTTGCAAGTCGACTTATATCCTCGTCACTGTGACATCTGGATTTCGGATCGAACCCCACGAACTCTTCGAGAGACATTTGAGTGTATCTTGTGGAGATATTTGTGTTGTAGTGTTGTGTGTGTTGGTTGATTGTGTTATATATATATTTTGGTGGTAGATTCTCTGCTGCGCTATATTTAGCACTTCAGTTGATATATTCAAGTGTCAGCGTTACATCTGGAGCCCACCGCGAGGGGTTCGGTGGTAATTTGTTGATAAAACAAAACGCGTTGCTGTAGTTGGGAGAGTCTAGAGAAGGGACTTTCCTGGGTTGTCGAGAATTCCAGCCCAAACAAATCCTCGTACTAGAAAGACGTCGAGGAGAGGCAGACACCCAGCGTAGCCCGTCTCCATTAAATACAGGAGCAGGTTCCAGGAGTTTGCTAGAGCAAGCCAGGGTTGCACTACAAGAACCCGCTCAAACGTCGACTTCAAGGAACAGTCTTATACCCGAGTCTGTAAATTGGGGACCCTCGACGTCTGGCAGAAAACCGCGTACGACCAAAAATTCCAGTACAGGACGGTCGTCTAGTTCGTCACCAGTTAAGAAGAGAAGGAGAGCGCGTTCCGCGGAAGTTATAAATACTTCTGCAGCATTACCCTTTGAGGGACACGCAACCCACTCGGACGGCGAGCTATCTGATCATTTGAATCAGACCATCGAGGCTATTTCGAACTCCGTAGCCAAGATAAACCCCCCACAAACAAACACTATGGCTACCTACGACGAGATTGATAAGAGCAAGATCCCGGATATTTTTGGGAGACATAACCTGAAATTCGATGACGAAACAGGGGATTTGCCCAAGTATTTGGAAGGGATCGAAGATATCATCGCGAAGCAAGGAAAGCTTAGTGAGCAGAGCAAGAAGTGGATAGCACACCACTATGCGAACAGTAAAGTGCAGAAAGAATGGCAGGCTTTGCCCACCTATACGAATGGAACGTATGAGGAATGGAAGGCGAATTGATGGATGCTTATCCTGAAGTTCGTGCAGTAGAGAAAGGTTCCCGCGCGGGCTGGGCGTCCTTTCTTGAAACAGTATACAGACCGTCCAGTGAGAATAGACGAGGAAGTTGAATTTGCCAACTATTGTCGAAAGTTCCGCGGACGAGTTGCAGTGATGAACAAGGACCGAGAGATGCTCTCAAGGCGCGAGTTGGCGCAAAACTTTTGAAAGGTATTCACCCTACCTTCAGGGAGACTCTTCGCAATATCGTGCTGGCCAGAAGTCCGACGGAACTTACTTCGTATCAGCGAGCAAAATCTGAATATGAAGCGCTGCCTGCGAACAAAGGAAAGGCCTATAAACCGGCCTACACTCACCCTGATGACCTGTACGAATGGGCAGACTTTGAGGAAATATTGAAGTCGTTGATAAAAAGTAATGACTCTATTTTCTTCACAACTCCCTCGGATACAAAGAGGAAGGCTGTTCTATTTTCGGGTAGTTCAGAGGGTGGAGATGAAGCTGCCAAGTTGAAGGCTAGATTGGAGAAGCTTGAGGCTGATTCCAAAGCCAGAGAGGAGAAAATTCTCCAGTCGAGTAAGGAGATTGAGGACAAAATGGAAAAGACCCTTGCTAATCATCTGGACAAGTTTACGACGGACCAAAAACAGGTCATGTCCAAGATGCATGAAGCCTTGACGAAAGGGACTTCCAATTATCCTAGTCGTCCCTGCAGAAAGAAGAGAATACGGTGGTGACAGACCATCGTATGCACCGGATAGGCCGCCTCTTAGAGAAGGCAAGCCTACGGGCTGTTACTATTGTTGGATCCTTCGCATTATGTTGCGGACTGCAAGCACAGAAGGGATGATATTACTGGGGGCCTGCTAATCCTGAAAGATGGGCGTATGTTCTTCTATGATGGAAAGGCTTTGCCGCGGGAACCCAAGAATAAGAGCTACATGACCAAAGTGCGGGATTACTATAACAATCGTACTCAGGTGTATTATAACCAAGAGGCGTTTGAGTATTATTACGCTAGTGACCCCACTGCACCGGCCGCGGAGTCGTTTGCGAGTGAATCCAGGGAAGAGTCAGACTCTCCTGCCACCGCGGATAGACTGGGACAGAATCGAGGAGTCTGTTGCAAAGATAGCGCAGTTTATGGCGGCCACAGAAGGATTTTCAGTGATTCCGATGAGGGAGACTCGCTCGCGGAAAGCTCCTGAGGATCCGAAAGCCAAAGACCGCGTTCCAGAAAAACAGAAAAACCAACAAAAAGAAACAGTAGCCGAGAAAAATAATGGGAAGGTGCCCATTAAGCCAGCCAGAGAGAATAGAGTTGAAGTGTTGCTACCGAAGCGTTCCACTCAACCTACGAGGAAAGTCACCGTTGAAGAAGTCAGTGATTCTGAGGACGAGTCGGTTGAGGTCAGAAGGAAGAAAAGAGGAGAAGAACTTCCGTTCAAGGATGTGAAACCTCTGTCTGACCCTCCCGTACGACCCGCGTTCCCGCGAAAACCAGCAGAGGAGCAACATGGCCAAGGGTCATCAGGTTCACGAAGAACAAGAGTGCCTAAAGATACTCAGCGGCGAGACAAAGCTACCGCGGAGATCGCAGACGCTATTCGGGAAACTGTGATACCAGTCAAAATAGGCACATTGCTGGATAGTAACGAGATGCTCCGGAAAACTCTTGAGATTGGGGGTCCGCGGAAGAACAAAGCTAAATTTATGAAGACTACTTCTGGTGATATTGTTCCTACCAAGGTGCACAACTTTGTAGTCCAAAGGGTGCTTGAGGATGAAGACTCAGACTCTGAGAGCCCCGCGGATGATGAAAGTGAAGCTGAGGATAACGTTCGAGTTGAGACAACAACTTGTGAAGTTGTAGATGAGGATGGAAAGACTGTGTCGGTGTTGATGTTTGACACGTTCCCTGAATTGGTTACCTCCAATGATCATGATTTACCGGAGGGAAGCGTTATTTGTGGGGACCCTGTCCTTCAATACTATGAGTCTCTACCAGAGGGAGAAAAAGCGAAAGCTGTTAAAGTCCCGGCCGCGGGCTCCTCTGCAAAGCTCAGATGCATTCATCCGTCAGTGAATGGCAAGTATGTGGAAGCCATTACGGATAGCGGCTCGCAGATTGTATCAATGAATGCTCAGTTGGCCAAGGAAATTGGTTTGACTTGGAATACAAATATAGTCTGTGAGATGGTTGCTGCGAATAGCCAGATTCAGTCCACCTTGGGCTTGGCTATAAATGTGCCGTTTAATTTGAAGGGATAGTGATGCACCTTCAAGTTCATATTATTGATGAGGTGCCTTATGAAGTTCTTTTGGGACGCCCCTTCGAAATTTTGTCAGAAGCTGTGTTTGCGAGCAAGAGAACCGGCGAAGTCGAGATCACAATTACGGATCCGCGCACAGGGAACAAAAATACCTTTGCAACCTCTCAGAGGGGGGTCAAGATAGATCGAGACACAGGAAAGCCAGTCCAGCCAGCTCCCGCGGAGACCAAACCGGATTTTTGCAAGTCTTCGAGGAACTCAAAGATGGGGGAGAAGTAATGGCCCGCGTTTGAGTACAACGACCATGGGGAGTTGGTGTGCACAGGATATGGTTTACCGAAAGACGGGGATGTTGTTACGCAGGATGACAGGACGATGGCATATTTATTGGCGTCTAGGGACGCATTTGCAGGAGATAAGAATGCTAGTGTATTGTTTGAATCAATACGCGGGGCAGGTAGAGAAAGATAAAGGCACAGATGTCTTCTTGTTCACGGAATCTGGAAGCCCGGGAAGCCCGAGAAAATCGAACCGTGGAAAGCATGCACCTAATCCGGGTGATAGCTCGGCTAAGTCTGTGTTTGCCTACATGGAGCGAGATTCCCGCGTGAATGATGATAAAGATAGTTCCGCGGAGGCGGCGGACCGTGCGCCGAAAGTGAACCGTAGAAAGCGAAAATACAAGAAGAAAAAGAAGAAGAAGAAGTCTAAGAAGACTTCGAAGGCAGAGGGAGCTAAGACAGTCCCTGCTGCGAAGGGAAGCTGAATTTTGAAGTACCCGGTGCCGGAAGTACCAAGAGAGCAATTTATTTTGGAAATTTGGGCATCTCTATGGAAACAGCGAGTATTTGCTACTAAGAAGTACAAACCGGTCGCGGAAAAGATTAAGCCTATCCTTGGAAAAGTGGATGAGAAGTTCAGGATTGTGCGGAATATCACGGGGGACCCTTTGAAGGATATGCCAAAAATAGAAACGGATATTCCTGAGATTCACCCAGTAGGAAGATATACCGCGGAGCGAATGGAGGCATTTGAAAAGACTCATAACACTGGGTTCTTATTGCCTGAAGAGATGAAGTTGCTTCATCATTTTATGATGTTGCATAACGAGCATTTCGCCTGGGAAGAGGATGAGCGAGGGCAATTCAAACATGAATATTTCCCGCCCGTTGATATGCCTGTGGTACCACATACACCATGGGTATGCTCGCAAATTCCAATTCCGCCTGGACATTTTGAAGAGTTCTGCCGCATCATCAAGTCGAAATTAGATGCTGGGGTGTATGAACCATCCAACTCGTCCTACAGGTCACCTATTTTTGCGGTGATAAAGAAAGATGGAAAGTCATTGAGAATTGTACACGCGTTAGAGAGGTTGAATGAAGTCACAATTCAACACTCTGGGGTACCTCCAGCCACGGAGAAGCTAGCAGAACATTTTGCTGGTCGAGCGTGCGGAGCTTCGTTGGATATGTTTGTCGGATATGATAATAGGGACTTAGCGGAATCTTCAAGGGATTATACGACCTTCCAGACGCCGTTTGGGGCACTGAGGTTAGTAAAATTACCGATGGGATGGACCAATTCTGTTCCCGTGTTTTCACGAGGACGTTTGTACCATCTTGAGAGATGAAATGCCGCATGTAACAATCCCTTACATAGACGATGTACCTGTCCGCGGGGGACCTACGAGGTACGAGACAAAAGATGGCGATTGGGAAAGGATTGCTGCGAATCCTGGAATTAGACGATTTATCTGGGAACATCTCGAGAATTTGAATCGGGTTGTGACTAGAATGGCTTATGCCGGAGGAACTTTTTCAGGGAAGAAGTTGGTCCTCTGTGCGGATGAGTTTGAAGTTGTAGGGCATATTTGCTCTTACCGCGGAAGAATTCCCGATCCTAAGAGGGTGGACGTTATTAATAACTGGGGTTCCTGTGACTCTTTCACGCAAGTGAAGGCGTACTTGGGCACGGTTGGTGTTCTGAGGAGCTTTATTGAAGGGTACGGCGACATTGTTGCACCTATCAATGAGTTAACGAAGAAGGACGTTCCCTTTGTATGGACCGCGGACTGTGATGAGGCACAGGCCAAAATTAGAGAAAGGTTGAAAAACTGCCCAGCTCTAAAACCCCTGCGGTACGACTGGGATTCGGACATAGTAATTCAAGTGGATACTTCATGGAGAGCTGTAGGAATTATTATCTACCAGCTAGACCCAGATGATCCTAAGAAGAAATACTTTGCACGATTTGCGAGTATAACGTTAGGGAAGACCGAGGCGAACTATTCGCAACCTAAACGAGAATTGTACGGGTTGATGAGAGCTCTAGAGGCCATGTATTATTGGATTTTCGGAGCAAGGAAGCTTGTGGTTGAAACCGACGCGTTATACATCAAGGGCATGTTGAAAAACCCTGGAATGGGCCCCAACGCCACGATTAACCGCTGGATTGAAAAGATCTTGATGTTCCATTTTAAGCTGAAGCATGTCCCTGGTGAAAAGTTTGCACCCGACGGGTTATCAAGGAGAGATCCTTTCCCTGGGGATGAACAATTCAAAAATTCGGAAGAGGGTTATGACCAAAATGAACCTCCCGAGGACCATGAGGACGTTTCCGCGGAAGGCCCACAGCCGTTGGAATTCGAGGACTTTAAACACCTTATTGATACCAGAGGTGGATATTTCCAGTCGGAGGAGGAACAGCCAGAAATGGTGGACGTGGATGCAGTTTGTATGGATGATTTCCAGCGTGATTGCGAGAGTGCCAGAATGACTGAAGCTAATCTGGCGAGAGCACGCAGAGAAGCGTACTCGAAGGAGAATAAGCAGATCCCGGAGTATATTTTAATGACGGAGCCTCTGATTCCAAATTTAGAATTGAAATGGGATGAGTCGAAGCGAGAGCCTTACGATGAAGAGCATCGTTCGGAATGGATGAAAAAGCGAGATGCTAAATTACCATTAGTAAAGGAATGGCTAGCGGACCCTATGAAAAGGCCCGCGGGAATGAATGATGATGCAGAGTATAGAAGTTTTATGCGCTTCGCCTCACATTTCTTTTTGAAAGGGGGGGAGGATGTATAAGAAATCTTTTGGCACTGACGAATCAGTTAGTTGTTGACAAGGAACACCGCATGTACATGATGAAGGCTGCTCACGACAGTCTGGGTCACCGCGGAAGTTATGCAACTAGAGAATTGATTACGCTGCGATTCTGGTGCCAGGAATAGAAGCAGATGTATTTTGGTACATTGCGTCTTGCGACGCTTGCCAAAACCGACAACATACACTGTTGAAAGTCCCGCCAGTTTTGACCCATACTCCAAGTCTATTTCAGGTCATCCATACCGATGTAATGGTAATGGGGCAAGTGTCCAATAAATGTGGACTAGTAGTTGATGCTAGGGACTCGTTGAGTTCTTGGTTAGAAGCGAGACCGCTTGTGAGAGACACGGCTCACGCAATTGGAATGTTCCTATTTGAAGAGATAATTTGCCGTTGGGGTTGCCCAAAGCAGATTGTTACGGATAATGCGGGGCAGTTCAAGAAAGCTGTGGAATGGTTGAAACAGAAATACGGAATACCAAATATTCAGATTTCACCGTACAACTCTCAAGCGAACGGGAAGATTGAAAGCGGACACTTCAAATGCGTCAGGCATTGTTCAACAGCGACTGGCAAGAACCCGTCTAAATGGTTCTGGTTCTTCCATGTTATGCTTTGGTCAGACAGAGTTACGGTTAGAAAAGGATTAGGTTGTTCACCTTATTTTGCGGTCACTGGAGCGCATCCAATTCTACCGTTGGATATTGAGGAAGCTACTTGGTTGGTTGAAATACCAGGTCGAGTGTTGACGACCGCGGAACTGATAGGGCTAAGAGCCAGAGCTTTAGCAAAGCATGTTGCCCATGTTGAACACATGAGGAAGCGTGTAGATCATGCTAAAATGGTTCAAGTCCGTAAACTCGAACGGTACAATGAACATACGATTAAAAACTATGATTTCAAACCGGGAGATCTGGTTCTCGTGCGCCACACTGAAGTAGAGAAGTCTCTGAACTCTAAGATGGATCAGAAGGGGAGGTACCTTGGCCCAATGGTTGTTATAAGACGTACCAAGGGAGGAGCGTATATCCTAGCTGAAATGAACGGCGCGTTATTCCATGACAGGATAGCCGCGGGGGCGTGTGGTTCCATACTTAGCACGTCGCCGAATGCAAATTCCGCTCAACATCCAAAATTTTGATGTATCTACGGAGACACTCGAAAAGCTAGTGGACGATATTCCCGCGGAAGGGAAAAGACGAAGGAGCGCAGCCCAAAGAAGATAAAGGATCTAGCCTTCGATAAAGTAAATATAAGGGTAACACCTGAAGACTTCGAAAAGGCTGAGTCCTCAGAATCGGAGACTGGGAACGATGATGATGAAGCAGAGTCGGACGATGAGCCAAAAGAGTCGGTTGGTCCTAGACGGTCCAAACGCAGGAAGCATTAAAGATTGTGGTGGTATGCGCCTCTGTAATCTTAAATTAGAACTTCTCCGCGGAAGGATTAAAATGGGAGATCGTACTTGTCAGGCGATTCGACGGAGTGAATGGAGATGCCAGGAGGAAGGAGCTTGGACATACGAAGCTCGACGAAGCCGAGGGCGGAGTTGTCGTAGCCGTGAAGGATGAGTTCCTTGCGCATATAGGCGAGTTCATGAAGATCATCGATCTTGTTGACCGCTTTGATGAACTGGGCCTTGCGAGCCTTGATGGAAAACTCATGGTGGTAGGCGAAAGCTTCGTCAAGCTGGTTAAGCATGGTCTCCAGGTCGACGGTGCTGCGACCGAAGATGATAGCTGAGGGGGAGGATTAGCGAGGAATAAGTCTGGACATCTATAAATGGACGCACCAGGACCTCCGCGCTTCTTCCAACTTTCGATCATCTTGTCCTTGCTGGTGAAGTCGCAAGGATGGAATTGAATAAGACAGTTGTGGCAAGGAGGACCCCAACTAGTAGGAGCGCAAGGCTCGACGTTGTGTTTCTTGGCGCAGCAAGAGCACTGTTCAGTCGGCTGGTGATAAAAATAGATCAGTCGAAGTTGAAAGTAACAAGTACTAAGAACGCACCTTATTATCTTCCATAAGATAGATGGCAGCTTGGAACTTGGAAGGATCTCGCTGACCGGGACTATGATATCGCGTGCGAAGGCTGCGAGGACTGCGGCAGGATCCATTTCGTCGGAGCTGTCGTAGAGATAATCGTAGTAGTCGTCGTTCTCTTCGTCGTCTAAGCCGTGGATGCTCATGCAAAGAGAAAAGAATATTATGGGAGAAGACGTTCCTATGAGGCACTGTTTTAAATAGTAAACACTGCTGAGGAGATATCTTGCCTGTGATTATTTGAATCAGATTTTGTATTGATCATAAGCGGGACGGAGGAAAGTAAAGGAGTGAGACTTGAAGTCTAGGCTTGCCAAGACTTAGAGGCGCACAATATCCAGTGGAATAAGGGCTTCAAGAGCATGTAGGCGGTCACGGCAATGGAGTCGTTCACAAAAAGGCTTCCGCGGCGGCTTGAAGTACTTGAGAAGTTGAAGTAGAACTGGACGATTGGAGTTCTATTTTTGGAATTCTGAGCGCGGAAAAAGAGTCTTACCACTCCTGAGATGTCCAAGAGACTGCGGGAAATCGGACGAAGTTGGCTTGACAAAACAATTGTATTGCAAGCACTGCTAAGTATATACGAGACACCCGGGGATTTGGACAGTTGCTGGTTGAACAGCAAATATGTGCGGTTGAACGCACGACGATACGATAGGGAACACTGAGAGTCGACGGTTTATGTGTCTAAAGAGCGAAGGCACATAGGTATGTAGGCCGCGGAAGGACGATCAAGTCTAGAAGGCGGAAAGGTTTAACTGGAGAGCTATAAAAATAAACGCAGAGACATACCGCGGAACTAGCAGGGCGCATAATGGGATCCTCGTTGTCGGCATGATGGATCTTCATGAGCTGCTCGAGCTGGTCATTCCATCTCCTCGTAGGCGCGAAGCCAGTAGCGATACTTGAAGGAAGCGAGGGCCATGTTGCGGCGGAGGTAGCGCTCCCGAGCCTTGAAACCTTGCGCGTCCAAGTGCTTGAGTTGGTTCTGAGAAACCTTCCAGGTCTTGTTGACATCGTCCGGATGCATGATGGCGATGAGGTCCTTGTCCATGGAGTCTATAATAAAATTTAGACGAAATTAGATCAAGGAGAAGATGAACTCGTACCAGGGACTTTGGGCTCGTAGTCGAGGTCGACGTCATCCGGTTCGGTACGGGCACGCTTGTTGCTGCGGTTGGACACAGGGTTCAACGACAAAGCAGGCTATGAGCGAGAATTAAGCAGAGAAACAGAGTTGACGAATATTTCACGCACCATAAGTGGTTCCGCGGGCGCCATCTACAACAATTGATGAACGTTAAGCGAGAATTCAACCGTGGGATATGGGTTACGTACCTTCTTGTCCTCGTCAGGACAAGTAGAACATGTGTCGGAGTTCTTCGCCTTGGGACCTTTGCCCTAATAAAACGATGTTATAAAAATAGAACAAAGTGAAAAGGCGAACGCACAGGAACTTTACGAACATTTTTGAACATGTCCTCTGGAACGGGATCGTCAATGATGCGCACGGATTTGCCGTCGTCTTGAGGAGCCTTACCGGCAGGAATACCGTCCTTGGGTTTGACAGGGCAGTTGTCCTGGCCGTGCTGGTGAGAAGAGCAAGACGAACAAACGGAAATCTGGGTGAATGAAGAGGAAAGTGCAGAGGGATAAAAATAGACGCACAGTGTCGTTCTTGACCTTGAGAGCACTATTCTTCTGGAAGGAGAGACCAGGGGGCAGAGACGAGCCTCCTGCGCGATAGTTGGCTCCCATGGCAGCGATATAGAGAGGGTTGATTCTACCTTCGTCCTTGTCGAGATCCATCTGGAGTTGGTTAATACCATAGATAATCTTCGTAACGTCTGAGGAATACCTGATCAGCGACGGAAGCTTCCTCCGCGGAGTCGTCGTCCCCGGAGTCGTCGATGACTTCAACAGACTTACCCTGCATTAGAGAGGACAGTTCAGGACCGCGAGGCATGCGACGAGCACGAGAAAGCACCTGTTGAACTTGAGCCTTAGCACGGTGGCCCTTGATGGCTGCCGCGGCCTTGTCGCGCTTGCTATTCTTGGCGTTGTGGTAGTTGTTGAGCATGCGGTCGATAGCACCAAGCTGGGCAGTAGGGATCTTGTACTTCGAGAACTTGTACTCGTCCCTCATAGCGTTGGCGGCGGCAGTAAGAGAATTGACGACCTTCTCGTTGGAGGGGTGCTGAAGGGACTGGGCGAACAGCTTGAAGTCCGACTAAAAATAGACAGGGTTAGCGCGGAAAGCGTTAAGACATGCAAAAATATGGACGAACCGCCGCGGCTGCGAACGTGTTGAGCGTAGAGTGAATGACAGCCGCAGGGAGAGAGTCTCTGAGGGTAAGGACCCGTTGAAAGTCGCGTTCAGCTTCAAGGATAAGGTTGGACGCTTCGATGAGCGCAGAGCGTGGTGCCATGGCATGCGATGAAGGCCTGTAGGCGACGAAGAAATGAGCAGAGAACAGAAGTCAATTTATAGTTTTTGACTATGACAGCTTGGTTAGATTATTAAGGACCGGCTAGGATCGTAAAAACGAGCCAAGGCTGTTGGTTGCACCTCTAACTGAATTGAATATGCGAGGACGCATCTTTTTTCTTTAGTGAGGGGGAGAATATAGAGCAACAGACAACCGCGGGGAGGGTATTGCGCCACCGCGGGCCTTGCAAATTTACCCATAAAGAGACAGGGAAATTTCGTTTTGCTAAAATTAGACGATTTTGAGCTGAAGCGTTGCAAAAGCCAAGTTGTGGAAGAGTTTTAAGGCTGAATTATGTCGATCGGTTTCTATATGATCGATTTTAAAGAGGCAGTTAGGGATGATAGTGGTTATTCTATTAAGCAAGAGGCTTGTGGAATATACATGCGGGAGTACAGAACTTTACTTTGAGTATACGTTCAGAGGTACTTAAAGAGAGAAAGTTTAAGCTGTGCTATAAATAGCCCGCGGAGAGCCAGAAAAAGAGATTTTGGCTGAGAGACAAGTATTGACGACTTGTAGTGAAGTGTCAATTAAGGTCAGACGTGACTTCTGATGGAAGTTAAGGAGAAATGAAAGTTGTATTAAGTTTGAACTGAAGGATGGGACTTGACGATTTCTTAGGAAAGTCGGTCATCACCGATAACTTGATGATGATCAATTGATGGCCTAACGCTTGATTTTTGATTCAATCAGTTGTTGGCTCCCACCGTTCAAAAAGTTTAGAGCAAAGTGCATACAAGGCACTGTGAGATTGAGATCCTATACTACCTATAGTTATACATGTGGTAAACTATGGAGGGATCTATAGACTACTATGGGACAAGCTTTTAGTAAGGAAAAATATCTTCGTTTGTTTAGAGACTGGAAGAGGACAGTCTGTTACAGGTGGCAGCGATGATATATGTAAAGCAATTAAAAGTACGAACGTCCAGCAACGAGCAATGCACCACGAACACCAGCCCAAGACGCCTACCGCTTGCGTTTGGCCCCAGAACTACTCCCCTCTTCACGATCCGGAGAAGGCGGACGAACTGGACGGGGTTTGACGTCTTTCTTCTCAAGAAGAGGGGCAGCACCAAACTCGGGGACAGGCTTCGCAGGAGAAGTGTCCGTGGAACGAGTTGGTCGACGAGGAGAAGGTCCAGGAGTTTCAGCCGCGGAAGAACCACCGGCCGCTGGAGCCTTGGACGAAGAGGCAATCAGACGGCCGTCGGTAGAAGGCGGCGCTGGCGGGGTGTGAATAAAGTCGCGCATCGCAGGGCCCGGAGTGAAACGATTGGAGATCCATGGCTGATATACATGACCCGTCGTTTTTACCCGCGGCGTCGACTTGAGGAATAGCGGCCGAGGTTGGATTGTTATCGAGCATGATGAGCTCGGCGTCGACAACGTCGGAGGACTGGAAGACGGTGTTGTACAGTCCGCGGATGGCCTGTGCGTCGGACTCCCTCTCGAACAGAGAGTCGAAGGTGTCGTTACCAAGGCCCTCGTCCATGAGCTTGAAGAGATACGCGCCGTCGCGGTGACCGCAGTGGAAACGATTCAAAGCTCGCGCGTACAGAGCACCTTGGATCATGAGCTCGTGGGTGTCGGTAAGGAGTGTGGACAGCTGCTGAGCAAGTCGGTGAGGAGAAACGTTCCAGTAGGGGAGCAGGTGTTCGAAGAGAGTGCGAAGTTGAGCCGGAGAGCACTTGTAAGAACAGACGTGGTGTCTGTCCGCGCAGAAGTTACAGACCTCGCTACCCGGAGCGCGCACACAAGCCTGCGTGCGGGAAGCGCAAGTCGCGCAGGGAAAGATTTCTGGCGAGAACCAGGGACCTGCGGTGACGCTCTGTACGAGCGCGGTGGGAATCTGTATCAAAGCTGCAGGAGGTACGGCGGTACCTGTGAATAAAGTCAGTAAATGGGATATTAAAAAGATAAGAAAAGAGAAACGTACCGTCGGGCGGGAGTGAACGATAATGTTCGAGGAGTTGAGCTCGAGTAGTGATGGGCGCTGGAGCTGGCGATGAAGGCGCAGGTTCTTGTTCAGGCTCGGGCGCAGGCTCAGGTTCCGGTGACGGAGTGAAAAGGTCCTCGACGGGTTGCTAAGGAAAAGATGATTAAATGAGCAAAAGGAAAAGAATGAAGAAGACGTACCGTTTCTTTTTCTTTCTCCTTCGTCTTGGCCTTCTTGGAAGGCGGCGCGACGAGCTCGTCATCAGTAACTTCGTATTCGGGGGCGGCGACGATGCGCGGGATCTTGAAGTCGTTAGGCAAGAGGTCGAGGTGGTCGCGGTCGGTGCCGAGCTCGTCTATACGTTCTTGAGAAGGACGGAGCGCGCGGTACGCGGGGATGAGTGCGGTTTGGCCCGGAACGGTCTTGGCGATCCCCTTGAAGACGTCGGAGATGGTGATCAAGAAGACCTCCACCGACTCTGGGATGGCATCGAAGTTTTGACGGTACTCCAGCTGCAAGGAATGAAAGAATAAGCGATCAGTTAGAAGGATATAAAGAGACGACGTACGAAGACGGGAATAAGGCGTTCCACAGCCTCCAGCTGCTCTTCGTCGGGAGACGCGTGCGCGGGATCTTCAAAGAACGGGACAAGGGCGCGGGCGTCGTCGTTGTCGAAAGGAGCCCAGTATTTGGCCAAGGGATGCGTGTCGAGGAGCTCAGCGGAGTTGGAAGTGCTATTGCGGCCAGGGCCACCCTTGGTGGTGCCGCGACCACGCTTTCCGCCTTTAGCCTTGCCTCGAGCGGGGTGAGTGCCGGCTGTGAAGCGAGCGGTGCGTCGAGTGGTGGTAGCGGAAGCCGTAGACGGAGCTGGGGAGGCTTTACGAGGAGGCATCGCCTGGCGACAAGCACCGGGGAAAAAGAAGTTGAATAGCGATGGAAGAATAGCGAGGGACTGCTCGGCGGCGTAGGCGTCGAGGAGCAATGAAGAATAAGAACCCAAGTAGTGACCACACGGTGTAAGACACTGAATGTGAAGGGATTGTTGTGGTAGGGAAGAAAGAGAAGTGGGCGCCAAAAAGCACCCACTCAGTCTATAAGGCAAAACGGACTTAGAGAAAATTTCTCTAAGCCCACACGCCGTCAAAGAGGATTGAATTGAACCTTGGATGACTCACCTGCGAGAAGGCCAAGAGGTTTGATGAAAAGAAGAAGAGCAGAAAAGAGAAGTCTCCGCAGTAATTAGAAGGAGGTTTTAAGTTTGATGAAAAACCTATTCTAAGAGCAATTGAGTCGGTGGCCCCGGCGAGAGATAACACGGAGAGAGAGATAAGATAGCACGGAGGGTCGAGCGTACCTATGATTAGGGTTAGCGCTTGGACCGGAGTCGAAAATTTTGACCAAGTCGAAGAGATGAAGAGGAATGGGTGGAAAACCCCTGTCTCTACTCTTTCAGACAGAAAATGTCAGTGACGTAATAATGCCGTAATGGTGGTTGGCGTCCGCGGAAGCAAGTGTCTAAAAATAGACAGTCTGAGCGAGTAGTTCATGAGGACTTGACCAAAACAAGTCGCTCGAGGAAAAAGGAACAGTGAAGTAGTTTGCAGTTGGTCTAAAAATAGACGTCCGCGGGAGCTGTCATCCTTGCGGTCCACTAGATTTAAAGCCAAAAATAAGCACGGATTTTGGTGCAGGCTATAGACCGGGGACGGTCTAGATTTAGTGAAGGGGAGATGTAACGACTGGCCATTTTTGCGCGTTATATCTGGCTATTTTAAGTCAAGTGCGGCCCTAAACAACCCAACTACCCGCCACGACTATAGTCTTACTCGACTATCAATAGGAAGTCAGTACCTCTGTTGGTGACACTAAGGAGGGTCAAAGTGAGCTCCGAGCTGTTGACCGTAAAACCCATCACAGGGAGAAAGGCATTATATTAATAGCCTACTGCAGTACTATGGATCTGTTCCATAACAGAACCCTCAGAAGAGTGACGAAGAGTCAAGTACTTGTGTACTACGGACTTAGACGAAGGTCTACAAGGATGTAGGAGGCGCCGCGGGGGCTATCAGAGTCAACATCAGTCAAAGGACAGATGCCGCGGGCTGCCGACTATAAATAGACAGCTGGAACAGCGGAAAGGGATCTCATACAGGAGATGCCGGTGCTAGGATCAGAAGGCAGAGTTATGGCAAGACATGAGGTCTTTGACAGGAGAGTTGATGATGTGATGCTGAAGCCGGACAAGTGCGGCAACTTCATTAGAAATCTATTTCTATATTGGAGTCAGCGCCGATGACTTGGTGGCTTGATAAATTGGACAACAGACTAGCCTGTGATATTGCGAGTGCATTGGAATGTCCCAAGAATAGTCTTAGGAGTTATTGGAGGCGTTGATGGCACCACCGGAAGGGTTGCCGCAAGTAACGGATTGACGGGATCACCAATGATGGCGTTCCGCGGGCTTCCGCAATTCAGTGATTCAACCGTGGGAGTCATAATTGCTGACTTTCTACCGCTGGATCGACAAGCCAAGAGGCTGCCGAAGGTCCGCCGGGACACCCAAATACCAATATACCATCTCTCTACTCAATTGGATCGACATTGCTTACTCTGTACTATTTATGTGATGTATTTCTTGGCATTAGTATAAAAGGACCTGTATTTCTCGTTGAGCTGGAGGACATCGCGCTCAGTCTATTGGACAGCGTTGGTGAACTCAGGCAGCAACGTAGAGGCATATATAAAGATATTGTCTACTCGTTTGTCTTAATAGAAATTGTGTTGAAGTTCAGTTCAAGTGTGAATCTAAGCATTTGTTTCGAGAGTGTTCACCCGCGGAGGCTTTGCTTTCGAGTAGCTTTGTCGTGGCCTTAGTGTGTAAGGAACTGCCTGCCTCTACTGCCCGCGGACTGCCTATCTCATTGTGAAGATACGTGTGCTCGAGAGTGAACTAGTATCTCCCTGAGTCTGAGGAAGAGTGGAACTGTCCATCTGCTGAAGCATTTCGTTGGGACTGCTGGCGCATAACCGGAAGAGATCTGATTAGTCCTCGTCTGAAAGGCTTGTGCTATATAAAGGAGTGTCAAAGGTTCCTGGAATTTGGAGGTTCAGGTCTGTAGCGTAACTGGCGCTATAAGAATTGTGCATTCTGCCGCGGAAACTGTCTGTGGCCATTGTTTCAATCTCGCCCTGATATTCAACTGCGTTGGGTATCTTGTATCCTACCGTTTATAGTTCCTATTTTTAAGGAAAGGTCCGCGGACGGAATCACTTCCATCTACGGTGTGTGAGAGCGTGTTTTGTGCAAGGTTCTTGCTTGCAAGTCGACTTATATCCTCGTCACTGAGACATCTGGATTTCGGATCGAACCCCACGAACTCTTCGAGAGACATTTGAGTGTATCTTGTGGAGATATTTGTGTTGTAGTGTTGTGTGTGTTGGTTGATTGTGTTATATATATATTTTGGTGGTAGATTCTCTGCTGCGCTATATTTAGCACTTCAGTTGATATATTCAAGTGTCAGCGTTACACCGCAACATAATGCGAAGGATCCCAACAATAGTAACAGCCCGTAGGCTTGCCTTCTCTAAGAGGCGGCCTATCCGGTGTATACGATGGCCTGTCTGGCCCGTATTCTCTTCTTTCTACAGGACGACTAGGATAATTGGAGGTCCCTTTCGACAAAGCTTCATGCATCTTGGACATGACCTGTTTTTGGTCGGTCGTAAATTTGTCCAGATGATTAGCCAGGGTCTCTTCCATTTTGTCCTTAATCTCCTTACTCGACTGGAGAATTTTCTCCTCTCTGGCTTTGGAATCAGCCTCAAGCTTCTCCAATCTAGCCTTCAACTTGGCAGCTTCATCTCCACCCTCTGAACTACCCGAAAATAGAACAGCCTTCCTCTTTGTATCCGAGGGAGTTGTGAAGAAAATAGAGTCATTACTTTTGATCAACGACTTCAATATTTCCTCAAAGTCTGCCCATTCGTACAGGTCATCAGGATGAGTGTAGGCCGGTTTATAGGCCTTTCCTTTGTTCGCAGGCAGCGCTTCATATTCAGATTTTGCTCGCTGATACGAAGTAAGTTCCGTCGGACTCCTGGCTAGCACAATATTGCGAAGAGTCTCCCTGAAGGTAGGGTGAATACCTTTCAAAAAGTCTTGCGCCAACTCGCGCCTTGAGATCATCTCTCGGTCCTTATTCATCACTGCCACTCGTCCGCGGAACTTTCGACAATAGTTGGCAAATTCAACTTCCTCATCTATTCTCACCGGACGGTCTGTATACTGCTTCAAGAAAGATGCCCAGCCCGCGCGGGAACCTTTCTCTACTGCACGAACTTCAGGATAAGCATCCATCAATTCCGCTTTCCATTCCTCATCCGTTCCATTCGTATAGGTGGGCAAAGCCTGCCATTCTTTCTGCACTTTACTGTTCGCATAGTGGTGTGCTATCCACTTTTTGCTCTGCTCACTAAGCTTTCCTTGCTTCGCGATGATATCTTCGATCCCTTCCAAATACTTGGGCAGATCCCCTGTCTCGTCATCGAATTTCAGGTTATGTCTCCCAAAAATATCCGGGATCTTGCTCTTATCAATCTCGTCGTAGGTAGCCATAGTGTTTGTTTGTGGGGGGTTTATCTTGGCTACGGAGTTCGAAATAGCCTCGATGGTCTGATTCAAATGATCAGATAGCTCGCCGTCCGAGTGGGTTGCGTGTCCCTCAAAGGGTAATGCTGCAGAAGTATTTATAACTTCCGCGGAACACGCTCTCCTTCTCTTCTTAACTGGTGACGAACTAGACGACCGTCCTGTACTGGAATTTTTGGTCGTACGCGGTTTTCTGCCAGACGTCGAGGGTCCCCAATTTACAGACTCGGGTATAAGACTGTTCCTTGAAGTCGACGTTTGAGCGGGTTCTTGTAGTGCAACCCTGGCTTGCTCTAGCAAACTCCTGGCACCTGCTCCTGTATTTAATGGAGACGGGCTACGCTGGTGTCTGCCTCTCCTCGACGTCTTTCTAGTACGAGGATTTGTTTGGGCTGGAATTCTCGACAACCCAGGAAAGTCCCTTCTCTAGACTCTCCCAACTACAGCAACGCGTTTTGTTTTATCAACAAATTACCACCGAACCCCTCGCGGTGGGCTCCAGATGTAACGCTGACACTTGAATATATCAACTGAAGTGCTAAATATAGCGCAGCAGAGAATCTACCACCAAAATATATATATAACACAATCAACCAACACACACAACACTACAACACAAATATCTCCACAAGATACACTCAAATGTCTCTCGAAGAGTTCGTGGGGTTCGATCCGAAATCCAGATGTCTCAGTGACGAGGATATAAGTCGACTTGCAAGTAAGAACCTTGCACAAAACACGCTCTCACACACCGTAGATGGAAGTGATTCCGTCCGCGGACCTTTCCTTAAAAATAGGAACTATAAACGGTAGGATACAAGATACCCAACGCAGTTGAATATCAGGGCGAGATTGAAACAATGGCCACAGACAGTTTCCGCGGCAGAATGCACAATTCTTATAGCGCCAGTTACGCTACAGACCTGAACCTCCAAATTCCAGGAACCTTTGACACTCCTTTATATAGCACAAGCCTTTCAGACGAGGACTAATCAGATCTCTTCCGGTTATGCGCCAGCAGTCCCAACGCAATGCTTCAGCAGATGGACAGTTCCACTCTTCCTCAGACTCAGGGAGATACTAGTTCACTCTCGAGCACACGTATCCTTACAACGAAATAGACAGTCCGCGGGCAGTAGAGGCAGGCAGTTCCTTGCACACTAAGGCCACGACAAAGCTACTCGAATGCAAAGCCTCCGCGGGTGAACACTCTCGAAACAATGCTTAGATTCACACTTGAACTGAACTTCAACACAATTTCTATTAAGACAAACGAGTAGACAATATCTTTATATATGCCTCTACGTTGCTGCCTGAGTTCACCAACGCTGTCCAATAGACTGAGCGCGATGTCCTCCAGCTCAACGAGAAATACAGGTCCTTTTATACTAATGCCAAGAAATACATCACATAAATAGTACAGAGTAAGCAATGTCGATCCAATTGAGTAGAGAGATGGTATATTGGTATTTGAGTGTCCCGGCGGACCTTCGGCAGCCTCTTGGCTTGTCGATCCAACGGTAGAAAGTCAGCAATTATGACTCCCACGGTTGAATCACTGAATTGCGGAAGCCCGCGGAACGCCATCATTGGTGATCCCGTCAATCCGTCACTGGCGGCAACCCTTCCGGTGGTGCCATCAACGCCTCTAATAACTCCTAAGACTATTCTTGGGACATCCCAATTCACTCGCAATATCACAGGCTCGTCTGTTGTCCAATTTATCAAGCCACCAAGTCATCCGCGCTGACTCCAATATAGAAATAGATTTCTAATGAAGTTGCCGCACTTGTCCGGCTTCAGCATCACATCATCAACTCTCCTGTCAAAGACCTCATGTCTTGCCATAACTCTGCCTTCTGATCCTAGCACCGGCATCTCCTGTATGAGATCCCTTTCCGCTGTTCCAGCTGTCTATTTATAGTCGGCAGCCCGCGGCATCTGTCCTTTGACTGATGTTGACTCTGATAGCCCCCGCGGCGCCTCCTACATCCTTGTAGACCTTCGTCTAAGTCCGTAGTACACAAGTACTTGACTCTTCGTCACTCTTCTGAGGGTTCTGTTATGGAACGGATCCATAGTACTGCAGTAGGCTATTAATATAATGCCTTTCTCCTGTGATGGGTTTTACGGTCAACAGCTCGGAGCTCACTTTGACCCTCCTTAGTGTCACCAACAGAGGTACTGACTTCCTATTGATAGTCGAGTAAGACTATAGTCGTGGCGGGTAGTTGGGTTGTTTAGGGCCGCACTTGACTTAAAATAGCCAGATATAACGCGCAAAAATGGCCAGTCGTTACAACGCGCCAAAGCGTTTTATCCCATCATGGTGCGTCTGCTTATTTCTTTCTTAATCCTCTTTGAGTTCTGACTTTCTTCCTTTTGCAGAAGGCCTATCTCAAAGAAGACGACGTCCCGGACGAAGTTCGACTATTCCTTTGGTCTTCGTCTCGCTTGATGAAGGCCATTTACGATGGCCTCGTTGAGTACGAGATGGAGACACCGACTTTCCTCCGCTCAGCATACCGCCTCGGCCGCCCTTCGCTCGATTTTCGTCAAGCCTACGACGATTCCGGGGATCTCATTCCTCACAACTTCGACCTTCCCAAAATCGTTAAAGCCCCTGGACGCGCCAAGAAGGTCGTGGACTCCGATGTAGAAGCTGACGTTCAAGAGTCAGTTTCCGTCGTCGAGTCCTCCGCGCCTCCTCAGAAACGCCGCCGCGTTGAGGTCGAAATTGCGAAAGCCCCCGCAGCTGCTGTTCCCGTCGTTCAACCTGCGCCCGCGGCGCCTGCAAAACCGGATCCTCGTACCATCACCATTTCTTCCCGTGACGAGCTCACTGCTGCGCTTTTCTCCATTCCGGCTGAGGTTACCCCGACGCCCGCGGTGATGCGTATCCCGCGCAATTACGTCACTGATGCGCTCAACCCGCCGCTTTTCAATTCCGAGGCCCTCCCGTGCACCTACTGCGCGAACTTATTCCTTCCCTGCCCCGGCGTAGACCCTAATTCTACGCGGGGTTCTTCTTGCTCTCGCTGCTCTCAGCGCAAGGAGAAGTGTTCTTTTAATTGGACACCAGAGGAGTTGATGAAGTTCTTCGAGCACATCCGCCCGTTCCACAACGTGGCGCCGCACTCTATCGCTTCGTTCTTGCAACGTCTTTATCAGGCTACCGTGGACGCGGATTATACCGCTTTGCTCCATGCTCGGTCCTTGAGCGCTCAACGTTTAGCTGCTCAAGACGTTGCGGTAGTCCTCAAGAACGCCGACGAGGCCATGTCCAAGGCCGCTTTCGACAGTATTTTTGAAGACTCGGAAGATGGGGATCGTATCCGTGAGATCGTCAGCAATTATTTCAAAAACGTTGCCGAATTCAACGCCAACGACGATTTCGACGCGGATCACCCAACCTCCCCGGTCATTCCTCCTCCCGACGATGCGCCGGCCGACACTCGTGGAACGTATCATCCCGCGCTGTCCAAGCGCAACGTTCCTGCGCCGTCGTTTGGGCAAGTCGATGCCTCACTGGCCACGGGGACTCTTTCTGTCCCTTTGGCGCGCCGCGACTACCAGCTGTCGTCCGCGGTGGACTTCTCGCGCAGCGGTTCAGCACACGCTCCCTTGCCGCGCGATGCGGACAAGGTCCATGCGTTCTCCAAGAAGCCGCCGTACGGTCCCGCGGGTATTGCTAAGCCGCGCTCCAAGGACAGGCGTCCTTCGTTTGTGGAGGGGTCAAGCACTGGGCAGGAACTTCGTCGGTCGTCGCGTCGTCAACAGTCGGGCTCGCCGTGATTTTCGTTTTGGTTCATTATATACATCATACATAGCAATCCGTGCTGTAGGCTGCAGCCAAAGAAAGCCAAAAATTCGTACTTTGTATATATTCCCCAGGCTTCAACTAGTGTAGTTTACATATTGCTTAGAATATTTTTTGTAAACTCATAGTTAGCCTTTGTCAAATGTGACTAGCGCCTCAAGCGCCAAAATGCTTTGCTCATATTCAACCGTGTGAACATTTTTCCTTAAGCATTTCTCTTAAGCGCCTTGCCTTAGCGCTTCAACTTCTCGGTCCCCGGACCCTTTTCCTACCCGGTCCGGTTTTCGGATCTCCCATCTGATCCTATCACGGTGATATCCGCCACTCAGCTTTCTTAACCTAAGTGCGAATTTCACCCAAGTCCGCTTACTGTTATAATCTGTATTGAGTCATCCTATGTCGATCCTCAATTCAAATTACTGTTTTATAGTAGAACGACTTCAACTTTTCCACTTGTTCTCAGAACCCTGCTCCGCGGAGTTTCAACTTCAACGTTTATTCAAGTAATGAAGTCTCATTGACTCCTCAATTTCCTGCTAGCTCTTGCCACTTTATTTTTCTGGTGAACTCCGGGGACTTGCCGTCTGACGCGTCTCCGCGGCCCTCCATCAATCAGTGTCGCAAGTCACTGCGTGTAGAAACCGATCATCAATATCCTCCCAATCAGGATTCCATGACTTCCGATTTTGAAAACATCGGCCTCAATCGCCTATTCTTGGTGAAACAAATTTCTCCAAGCCTAGATATGGTAACAGACGCATGGACGCGCGGACGGCACACCGCCCATTCCGTGTCTTGGCTCCCTCTCTCCCCCAGACTAAATAAAACATGCGTCCTCGCATGCAGTTATATCAGCCAAAGAATTGAGTTGCCATGCGTCTTGGCATGCTTCAGCGATTTGCGCCCCTGTAACCAAGATCTCGTAACTCCCCGGACCTTTTGCACATAAAAGCTAGAGGTCCGCTCCGCTAAACTTCGTCTCGTTCTGACCACTTCCATGCAATGGCGCCTGACCGCCACCCTCCGCCTGCACTCCAGACAGCAATCCAAGGCATTCAAACGGCTCACACTGAATATCGTGGTCTCCGAAAGGCGAAATTCTCGGATGCGATCTGCAACAGAGCGCTCGACACGGTGCTCGACCGCGTCGTACGTCCGCTATACTCTGCTACTCACTACTATGCTGACCCGCGGGGTTTCTTCCAGACCGGATTTCTCCCAATGGCCTCCGCGCTCCAGCACCCCCAGAATGCTACCGTCACCCAGATCATTCTAGGACTCCCTGACCAGCTTCAACTCGCTGTCAACGAGCACGGCTTCCGCATTCCTAGCAGCCACAACGTTACGCTCAACCAGTTGATCAACCGCTACCACAATGCTAAGAAGAAAAAGAAGAAGGACGAAAAGGCCAAGGTGTGCCCTCGTTATTTTATCCCTCTTTCTTAGCTTCTCTACTGACTTATCCCTTTCAGCACAAGTCCAAGGAGGCTGCCGAGGATACCGACGGTGACAACTCCGCGGACGAGGCGTCTGTCGCTGACCAGGTATTCTCTAGGCGTTCTCCACCTTACGATTCACTTTAATCGTCTACAGATGGACATTGACAAGGAGGAAGGTATGAATATTACTCCCTACTTGCTTGCCGCGTACGGGGCCAATTACCGTGCAGGTTCTGGCGCGGTCCCCGGAGGTCTTTCGTTCAACAAGACCAACGGTGGCAAGAACAACAAGAAGAACAACTCCCGCGGAACGGTACGCTCCGTTTTTATTCTCTCTTTCCTTGTCCGTCCATCTAATTTCTGGAGCAGATCAACGTGTGTGGGTCTTGCTCGTCGACTCAACACGGAATTGACGCCTGCCCCGTCAAACCCAAGGACTCCAAAATCTCCGAGGGTAAGGCGCACAAGAAACACGATGCGTCAGTTGAAATCGTTGACGATCCGATTCCAGAGGAGATGTTCCAAAACGTTTGTCGCACAGTTGTACGCTCCCTCTCCATGCACCCTACTCACTGAAAATTTCTTTTCCTCAGCGCAAGCTCAGAGCTCAGGCCGCTCAAGAGGAACAAGCCTTTCTCGACCAGGACGACTCAATGGTACGTAATCAACTTCCCACGGTTGAATCCCTCTAATACGCAAGTCGTACTAGGTGGAACCTCCCGCGGGCCTTCAGGCGAGTCCCATTTTTCGTTATACGACTCCCTTTCACTGATTTCGTCCCCAGCCTCCCGCGGAGATCGCTGATCCTGATGATGCCGCTCGTGGTCGCAAGCGTACTCGTCTGGCGGACGCGGCAGTCGATCTGCTCCACGAACCCACTTTCCCGAGTACGTTTCAATGTCCTTTACTCCGTTATTCACCTCATTATTCAATAGATCTTCATCATGATCTCATTGTCATCACAGACCCTGCGATCATGGACAAAGCGGTTCATAACGCCAATGTCCATGCTGAAGAAATGGATCCCCACGACTTTCGCTCTCAGTCGGAGTTTCTTCGCCACAGCATGCGCTCCGCGGCCTTCAAGTTTCGCTTCTGGTTGTCGGAATACAATAAGTACGACGACCATCTCGAGAAGCTTACACTGGACTTCTACCAGAAGTATCCTGATGACAGGCCTATCCGTCGTCCGCACAGCGCGCATGGTGTACGCAAATTCTTCTTCGCGCACTGGTCTCAGCTTAACGCGCCCTCGCAGCCTTAAATCCCTTGCTAGGATTATTTAGCTACAAGTTTCCGTTTTTATATTCGTGTCTTCAACAGACACATGTGTCTTCAACAGACACACTTCCGCTGCTCAACCAGCAACCACAGTCTCTATCAGCCCGGGCGTATCGTATTTCAGTAGTGCTTGCAATACAATTGTTTTGTCAAGCCATTCCTGTGTGATTTCCCTTGCTTTCTTCAATTCTGAGAGTGAAACTCCGCTCCGCGGGGCGCCAAATCTACGTCTCTGACTTTGAACAACCTCTCATTTCTTCGTCAAAAGAGCCGCGGGAGCCTTAGCGTCTTAGCCTTCAATTGCTTACGCTGGTTGATTCCCTACATACTCCAATTCGGAATTAATGATGGCCATATCATCGACTTCAACCGGCACTCCGTTCCAGGCTTAACTGTTTCCTTCTCCGCAACGCTTGTCATTCGTAGTGAGGGGTCCGCGGGCCTCAATTTCTCTACAAATTGGGTTTCTCTCCGCTGGATACCATTCAAAACGCTCCGACGGCACTGCGTTGAACCATTTAGATTGCTCAGTCAACCGATCGCAACTACACTCCTGAGTGTCCAAAGTGCTGGGTAATGTCTCAGCAGCCCTGTCTGACTTAAAGACAGCTGCGCGGAGCTTCCAAATCCCAAATACCCCTTCCGCTCTTTTATGTGCTGCGACCCATACGACGAGGAGAATTTACCACCTGACTACGGCGACTACTACTACTCCACTCCTTCGCCTCATCCTGAGTGGGACGCTCCTTTCTTCCCCATGGATGAGATAGGCGCTCTTCGTAGCGTTTTTGGCTATAATTACGATGCATCCACCACTAGGGAGCCCAAGATTCTGGAGGTCCGCGAACGTCTCCGCTACACTCTTGCGTTCCTTGCGGATAACAAGGTGCGCTTCTGTTCTCTCCGCATCTCGCTCCTTACTCAGGGGAATTCTTCCAGCCTACTGCTGCTTGTTCTTGCTGCGAAGCGGAGCACGGTTCTAGGACTTGTAATCCTCAGGCTTGGGGCGCTCCTCGCGATACTTGCCTCCGCAAGTTTCGCACTTGTCCTTTTACTGAGCAGAACAATATGTTCACCGTTTTCCACGAGCGCGGTGGCCCTGGTACGATCCCAAAAATCTCCGCGGGGTTTTATTCATCGCTGAATTCCCCCCCCCAGTTATCATGTTTGGTAACGACAAGTTCCACTTTGGTGAGCTCGCAGAAGAGTTTGACCTCGCTTTCTACTTCCTTCAGCGGGGCATCCGGTATCGTAAGGAAGGCTTCGTTCAAGCTCTTTCTCAGATCTCAGATGTTCACGAACTCGCCTACCTCCGCAAAGAACTCGACATCAACATGTACGACGACTCTGCTAAGGAGCTCGTCTTAGCTCGCATCACTGAACTCATTCCTCCGGGGATCCATCCCAAGTCCGTGGAATCTCCCGACAAGTACGTCTTCGTTCCATATTTTCCAAGAAATATACTCATGATTATTTGTTCGGTAGGGGCAAATATGGCCACAACCTTTAATCACTTTCTATTTCTCCTGGACCTCCGCGGGCCCACTCGTTCCTGTTCATCATCTAGTCCAAACGACTCTTCCTCCTCGCTTTCAGATTCAGATTGTGAAGATTCTGTATCCTCGAAGTCTTGGGGCGATACCCTGATGTTGACTTTGTCGAAGGCAATATCATTTAACTTCTTAGACCTTTTATTCTTCTCTTCTGTACCCTCCGCGGGCTCGTCGTTTACTAGTTTTTCCAACGCCTCCGTAGAGATATCAATGAACTTTTGAATGTTCTTCGGAATTTGGATTCGTTCCCTCGCTAAGTAAGGGACTACCCTTCCTGCAGCGATTCTGTCTTGGAATAAAGACCCATCCATCTCCGCAAGGATATAAGCTCCTCCCTTGGTGCGTCTTATTACAACCATAGGTCCGAGGTATCTTCCTTTCTTTTCCATTTTCGAGTTCAATGACTTTTCTACCTCCGTGTGTCGCACCAGAACTAAATCTCCCAGCTTAAAGTCATAGCCTTTGATTGCATGCTTATGGTTCCGTTCAAATTTCTGAACAGCCAATCGCTTTGCATGGTCAACACGCTTTCTCATATATTCAACATGGGAGACATGCTTGGCTAGAGCTTGCGCACGGTATCCAATAAGCTCCGCGGTGGTCAACACTCGGTCTGGCAACTCCACTAACCACGTTGCTTCCTCAACATCCAACGGTAATATTGGATGCGCTCCTGTTACCACAAAATATGGTGAACAGCCTAGACCCTTCCTCACTGTGACTCTGTCGGACCAAAGCATAACGTGGAAGAACCAGAACCATTTGGCTGGGTTCCCTCCAGTCGCCTTGAACAACGCTTGTCTCATTTGAAAGTGTCCAGATTCAATTTTGCCATTAGCTTGCGAATTATAAGGCGAAATTTGAACATTGGCTATTCCATATTTCTGCCTCAACCACTCCACGGCTTTCTTGAACTGCCCCGCGTTGTCCGTTACAATCCGCTTTGGGCAACCCCAACGGCAGATAATATCTTCAAACAGGAACATTCCAATCGCCTGAGCGGAATCCCTCACTAATGGTCTTCCTTCCAACCAAGAACTCAACGAGTCCCTTGCATCAACCACAAGTCCGCATTTATTTGAGACTTGTCCCATCACCATCACATCGGTATGGATTACTTGGAAAAGACTTGGTGTATCCGTTACCACAGGCGGGACTTTGATCAAGGTGTGCTGCCTATTTTGGCAAGGTAGGCAAGTCGCCACATACCAATAAACGTCACACTCCAATCCTGGCCACCAGAATCTCAATGAAATTAACTCCGTAGTGGCATAACTTCCGCGATGACCTAGGCTATCATGAGCAGCCTTCATCATAAACATACGGTGTTCCTTGTCAACTACTAATTGATGAGCCATTCCAATCGCTTTTTTATACATCCTCCCCCCTTTCAAAAAGAAATGTGAGGCAGAGCGGACAAAAGCTCGATATTCTTGGTCGTCATTCATCCCCGCGGGCCTTATTAAAGGGTCCGCTAACCATTCCTTAATTAATGGTAACTTTGTGTCTCTCTTTTTTCATCCACTCCGTGCGATGCTCTTCATCATACGGCTCACGCTTATCTTTGTTCCACTTCAATTCTAAGTCAGGAATTAACGGTTCCATCATTAGAATATACTCTGGAACAGATTTTCCATCCGTTTCATAGGCCGCTTGCCTTGCCTTTGCGATGTCTGCCTCCGCGGACGCAGCGAGCATACACTCTTCCGCGAAATCTTCAACACTCAACGCTTCAGGCTCCATCAGAAGGTAACCACCCCTTTTATCAATAAGGTGCTTAAACTCTTCAAATTCCAAGGGCTGTTGCCCGTCCGTTACAACATCTTCATGGTCCTCTGGAGGCTCATTCTGATCATAGCCCTCCTCGGAGTTTTTTGAACTGTTCATCCCCGGGGAAAGGATCTCTCCTTGACAATCCATCGGGGGCGAACCTTTCGCCAGGAACATGCTTCAACTTAAAATGGAACATGAGAATTTTCTCAATCCAACGGTTTATTGTAGCATTTGGACCCATTCCAGGATTTTTCAACATGCCCTTGATGTACAACGCATCGGTTTCAACCACAAGCTTCCTTGCTCCGAAAATCCAGTAGTACATGGCTTCAAGAGCTCTCATCATCCCATACAATTCACGTTTGGGTTGTGAGTAATTTGCCTCAGTTTTCCCCAGCGTTATACTCGCAAACCGCGCATAGTACTTCTTCTTAGGGTCGTCTGGATCAAGCTGGTAGATAATTATACCAATAGCTCGCCAAGACGTATCCACTTGTAATACTATATCTGAAAGCCAATCGTATCTCAAAGGCTTGAGCGCGGGGCAATCCTTCAACCTCTGTCTAATCCTTGCCTGCGCCTCATCACACTCCGCGGTCCACTTAAAGACGATGTCTTTCTTGGTAAGATCATTGATAGGTGCGACTATGTCACCGTACCCTTCAATAAAACTCCTCAAGACTCCAACGGTACCTAAGTATGCCTTTACTTGCGTAAAAGTATCGCAGGGGCCCCCAATTGTTTATTACATCAATCCTTTTGGGATCCGGCAGACGTCCGCGGTACGAACATAAATGTCCTACCACCTCAAATTCATCAGCGCAGAGCACCAACTTCTTCCCTGAGAACGTTCCGCCAGCATAATTCATGCGAGTAACAATACGGTTCAAATTTTGAACATGTTCCCACACAAATCGGCGAATGCCGGAGTTTTCTGGAATCCGTTCCCAATCTCCGTCTCCCGTCTCATACCTCGTTGGACCTCCGCGGACCGGTACGTCGTCTATGTAAGGTATTGTAACATGCGGAATCTCATCTCTCAAGACATAGGTAACATCATCATGAAAGATAGGAACAGAATTTGTCCAACCCATGGGCAATTTAACTAGCCTCAGCGCACCAAAAGGTGTCTGGAACGTAGTATAATCCCTGGAGGGTTCTGCGAGATCCCTGTTATCATATCCAACGAACATGTCCAATGCAGCACCACAAGCTCTGCCAGCAAAATGTTCTGCTAGTTTCTCAGTACCCGGGGGTACTCCAGAGTGTTGAATGGTTACTTCATTGAGTCTCTCCAACGAATGTACAATCCGTAAAGATTTTCCATCCTTCTTGATGACAGCAAAAATCGGCGATCTGTAAGACGAGTTCGAAGGTTCATATACGCCGGCATCAATCTTAGCTTTAATGATGCGACAGAACTCATCGAAATGTCCGGGGGGGAATTGGAATTTGCGAGCATACCCAAGGCGTATGAGGGCGCCACAGGCATGTCCACGGGCGGAAAGAATTCATGTTTGAATTGTCCGCGCTCGTCTTCCTCCCAAGCAAAATGCTGATTATGCTCCATCATGAAGTGGTTCAACAATTTCATTTCTTCTGGCAATAAAAAGCCATTGTCATGAGTCTTGTCGAAAACTTCCTTCCGCTCCGCTGTAACGACTGGCCATTTTTGCGCGTTATATCTGGCTATTTTAAGTCAAGTGCGGCCCTAAACAACCCAACTACCCGCCACGACTATAGTCTTACTCGACTATCAATAGGAAGTCAGTACCTCTGTTGGTGACACTAAGGAGGGTCAAAGTGAGCTCCGAGCTGTTGACCGTAAAACCCATCACAGGAGAAAGGCATTATATTAATAGCCTACTGCAGTACTATGGATCTGTTCCATAACAGAACCCTCAGACGAGTGACGAAGAGTCAAGTACTTGTGTACTACGGACTTAGACGAAGGTCTACAAGGATGTAGGAGGCGCCGCGGGGACTATCAGAGTCAACATCAGTCAAAAGACAGATGCCGCGGGCTGCCGACTATAAATAGACAGCTGGAACAGCGGAAAGGGGATCTCATACAGGAGATGCCGGTGCTAGGATCAGAAGGCAGAGTTATGGCAAGACATGAGGTCTTTGACAGGAGAGTTGATGATGTGATGCTGAAGCCGGACAAGTGCGGCAACTTCATTAGAAATCTATTTCTATATTGGAGTCAGCGCGGATGACTTGGTGGCTTGATAAATTGGACAACAGACGAGCCTGTGATATTGCGAGTGAATTGGAATGTCCCAAGAATAGTCTTAGGAGTTATTAGAGGCGTTGATGGCACCACCGGAAGGGTTGCCGCCAGTGACGGATTGACGGGATCACCAATGATGGCGTTCCGCGGGCTTCCGCAATTCAGTGATTCAACCGTGGGAGTCATAATTGCTGACTTTCTACCGCTGGATCGACAAGCCAAGAGGCTGCCGAAGGTCCGCCGGGACACCCAAATACCAATATACCATCTCTCTACTCAATTGGATCGACATTGCTTACTCTGTACTATTTATGTGATGTATTTCTTGGCATTAGTATAAAAGGACCTGTATTTCTCGTTGAGCTGGAGGACATCGCGCTCAGTCTATTGGACAGCGTTGGTGAACTCAGGCAGCAACGTAGAGGCATATATAAAGATATTGTCTACTCGTTTGTCTTAATAGAAATTGTGTTGAAGTTCAGTTCAAGTGTGAATCTAAGCATTGTTTCGAGAGTGTTCACCCCGCGGAGGCTTTGCTTTCGAGTAGCTTTGTCGTGGCCTTAGTGTGCTAGGAACTGCCTGCCTCTACTGCCCGCGGACTGTCTATTTCGTTGTAAAGATACGTGTGCTCGAGAGTGAACTAGTATCTCCCTGAGTCTGAGGAAGAGTGGAACTGTCCATCTGCTGAAGCATTGCGTTGGGACTGCTGGCGCATAACCGGAAGAGATCTGATTAGTCCTCGTCTGAAAGGCTTGTGCTATATAAAGGAGTGTCAAAGGTTCCTGGAATTTGGAGGTTTCAGGTCTATAGCGTAACTGGCGCTATAAGAATTGTGCATTCTGCCGCGGAAACTGTCTGTGGCCATTGTTTCAATCTCGCCCTGATATTCAACTGCGTTGGGTATCTTGTATCCTACCGTTTATAGTTCCTATTTTTAGGAAAGGTCCGCGGACGGAATCACTTCCATCTACGGTGTGTGAGAGCGTGTTTTTGTGCAAGGTTCTTACTTGCAAGTCGACTTATATCCTCGTCACTGTGACATCTGGATTTCGGATCGAACCCCACGAACTCTTCGAGAGACATTTGAGTGTATCTTGTTGAGATATTTGTGTTGTAGTGTTGTGTGTGTTGGTTGATTGTGTTATTTATATATTTTGGTGGTAGATTCTCTGCTGCGCTATATTTAGCACTTCAGTTGATATATTCAAGTGTCAGCGTTACATCTGGAGCCCACCGCGAGGGGTTCGGTGGTAATTTGTTGATAAAACAAAACGCGTTGCTGTAGTTGGGAGAGTCTAGAGAAGGGACTTTCCTGGGTTGTCGAGAATTCCAGCCCAAACAAATCCTCGTACTAGAAAGACGTCGAGGAGAGGCAGACACCAGCGTAGCCCGTCTCCATTAAATACAGGAGCAGGTGCCAGGAGTTTGCTAGAGCAGGCCAGGGTTGCACTACAAGAACCCGCTCAAACGTCGACTTCAAGGAACAGTCTTATACCCGAGTCTGTAAATTGGGGACCCTCGACGTCTGGCAGAAAACCGCGTACGACCAAAAATTCCAGTACAGGACGGTCGTCTAGTTCGTCACCAGTTAAGAAGAGAAGGAGAGCGCGTTCCGCGGAAGTTATAAATACCTCTGCAGCATTACCCTTTGAGGGACACGCAACCCACTCGGACGGCGAGCTATCTGATCATTTGAATCAGACCATCGAGGCTATTTCGAACTCCGTAGCCAAGATAAACCCCCCACAAACAAACACTATGGCTACCTACGACGAGATTGATAAGAGCAAAATCCCGGATATTTTTGGGAGACATAACCTGAAATTCGATGACGAAACAGGGGATTTGCCCAAGTATTTGGAAGGGATCGAAGATATCATCGCGAAGCAAGGAAAGCTTAGTGAGCAGAGCAAGAAGTGGATAGCACACCACTATGCGAACAGTAAAGTGCAGAAAGAATGGCAGGCTTTGCCCACCTATACGAA